>LQRL01138431.1:6176-33460 GCA_001703475.1 Hydroides elegans | reverse complement strand
TTTTTTTTTTTTTTTTAATATATATATAAAATATTTGTAGTTTTGAATGATTTCAATGTGACTCAAAATAATTCAACTTCTAAAATGGCCATATTAATTAAAATGAGAATTCATTCGTAGAGGCCTGTTTTGTACACATAATAAAAACATTGTTTGTATTCATGCATGTTATATGTACATGTTTGTATTTTATGATTATGTTTTTGTCATAACATTACATTTGTATATGACACATCATGCAAACTAACAATAAACGAAATACAAAACAAGATGTAACAATATTTACAGAACACTACAGTGTACATTATTTCCGATAATAAGTATTTAATTTCATATTGACGACCAGCAAATAATACATTTGATGTTAAATATATTTCAAATCAAATACAGGTAACGAGATAGTAAGAAATATTAACATTGATATATCAATATACATTATATTAAATCATATCGAATTAGAACATCTCATATTTGCTCATTGTTCTAGAATCCATTTATACGAATGGCATCACCCATATGTTTATGATTCCTACTTCGTAAAAAAAGTTTAAACGGAAATAATCGTTAACTGTATTGTATTTCTATGGTCTAGAAAACAATAATGTCAAAACTATTATATAGAAACACCGTGGATTTAACGATTAAACAAAACAATCGCTAAGTGTTGCTACTAAAGAACCGAGTGCTTGCATCACAGCAGCGAATGTTATCGATGTTTGATCCGAGTAAGTTTTACTTTCATAAATGTGTCTGTAATATCGAAAATCCTACAAGTCAACGAACCAACATATTAAATTTTATATCTAAGAGTTTGACTTTTGTAAAACATATATTTTATTGATGTTGGATAAATAGAGCTGTGATGTGAGCCTTGTGGCGATTGTTTTCCTACTCAAAATCAAGTCGTGATATTACCTTCTGGGTAGTTCAACAACAATAAGGGCTTTTTATTGGCCTTTTTCTTGACACAGAATGTATGGCATTTGTTCCGTTGTATTTCAATAAAGTATGGAGCAAATGTGACTTGTTGACGCGAGTTTTGTTTGAAACTAAATTTTCCATTTAGCCAGATCAGGTCAGCGTTGGCCCGAACAAAAGAAATATTCATTTGAAATATTTAACCAAATCAGACATAAGCTTTTTCGTCTGATTGAAAAGTACGTCTACATATTTTGCTTGATCTACGCACGTTTCTTTCAGACCAGTGAAATTGCAAATAGTTATGATTCACGGTATCAGATTATTGTTAGAAACCTTTGTATCAATCATAATGATAAGCAGTTTGATACAAACAAAGAATATTAACACATGTGCTTTCTCAAGAAAAGTTATATTTTGTATCAACAATGACTAAATACTTTCATACACTGTTGTAGAGTTAGGAAAATCATATCAACTATTGAAGTTTGCAGAGAAATTACTCGTCTCGATATGTATATTTCTTTAAACTCATAAAACTATTAAATGTATGTAAAGTTCTGAAACATGTATCACATGTACTGCGTTTATATTTGGTGATCGATATGTTTGACTATGCAAACAATGCACTATTTGGTGTAAATATTAAGCTACTAAAATTATGAAAAATGTGTCAAAATTCAGCAGTAAGGGTCGTTTGTAAAGTCGAAGAATAGACCATATCACTCCAATTCAGTTAAACATTAACTCGCCTTCTGTCACCAAACATTTATAGTTCAAAATGCTTCAAATGCATTTGTAATGTTTAAATGGATAAGTATCTACATTCAATTAAATCAACATCAGGAATCAGGTAAAAAAGAAACTTAATTTAGTATCAAACGAATTTATATTGAGGTAAAAATGGTTATTAACTGTACTTATCTTCTAAACTGTATATTATAACCATTCAATATATAGCACTTGAATATATGATTTAAAACTATCACTGTGTTAAAATAGGTTTATTGTTTATTGCGAAAAATACATTTCTACATTATGTTATTGGTGGTACAAATTAGGGCAATTATATATGGGCAGTTCGAATTCAAATACACTGACGTGAAAAAAAAACTATGTCTAATTTCACAACACCGTGGTTGCCTGTATTTGTTCAGATAAAAAAAATGCTGAAATTCATTTTAACATTTTATTGTGATATATTAGTGATATATTGTTTAATATAGTCGCATGATTTAACAATCGTCACATATTTAATTCCGAATAAGGGCTGATGTTATTTTGAATATAGCTGAATAAAGTCCGATCCCTTATTCCCAGCAAACACCAACATTATGTGGATTCCTTTACATATAAAATGTCTTAAACTAACAAAACTGTTTTTATTTTGTATTGATATCCAAATTGGCTATAGTAATTGGATTAGCATACCGTTAAACACGGAAAGTGATTCAATTGACGACTCAATGATCGCTTGTCCGTCATCACCCTGCATTTCAGCCCATACTTGTTGATTGGCCTCACACACCTCGGCCATAAGAATGTAGCTCCCTTTGAATCGTTCGCCGACCTGAGTCCATAATGCATAGCTACTGGCATTTCCATCCAACATAATAACGCCTTGTTTTGAACCATCTTCATCACAATGCTGATACAATGTCATTGTGAAGATATAAAAGCCCCGCTTTGGACACGTAAATCTGTTCGTGTCCTCATTGAAATGACTACCAATATTTGTGATCTCCCGGTCAAAGGTGATGATATCTCCGTTTCCATAGCTGCGAGAAGACGTAGCATAGGCAGTGAAAGCGACAACTGTATCAAATGCATCTGCAAAATAGTACATATAAATAATAAATCTTATTTCAAAGGCAAGAGATAAACATATTTGATATTCTTATGAGTCACATCCCAGTCAAAGCGTCAAGATCTGAGCTTAGTTACAATAAGATTATATGTTTTCATTACAAGGTAAGAAATGAATCTCGTCTCGTCTTCCTTATTCTTATGACGACGCTATGAGGTTAAAATACCACAGTAACTGATATAAAATTTTATCAAAAATTGTCCAAGTAGTACTTTGTTTTCTAATAAAAAGAGAAAAAAACTTTTTTTAGTAAATCATGGTGAATTAAACGTGTAACGAACTCATGGTGAAGTAATTCAAGCTATCTTAAGATAATCACAACGTCCTGATTTTTTATTGTTAGCTTAAATAGCTATATCTATGTTGGTCATTATTGTCATGCATTTAAATCACTATAAAGCAAATTTTATAGTGTTATTATGTCTATTTATAGAAACACATATAGCTTTTCAATGTAAACAATTTTCAATACACAAGTATTTTATATACTTAAGTTTATTTATAACATTGAATTAGTAATTATGTTATTATTTTATATTGTAATGGATCTGGATCTGAATGCAGATATAGATGCGAATTCTATGAACAACTGAGGAAATAATTGAACTACAAATACGTTATCTTAGTAGTGCGTTGTTTCATTTAGAATTGAAATATATTTAATATGAATCACATAATTTATCAAAATCTTAAGGTACCACTATCATTAAAACAAGTGATATAAACATAATTCTGTTGCATAAAAAACTCATTGATTGAAAACGTAAGCATCATGAATGCGAAGTCAATTGTTATGTGCCATTTTGTATAGAAATAATGTGATGTTACCAAGGAAATCGATAAGAATAATTGAACAATGGAACGAATCAACAGTAGTTTTCTACCATGTAAATAATTTGTATATTTGGAAGAAAAGAGGACGTCATTTAGCTTATTGCGGACAAAAATTTCGATCAATTTAGATCTGCACACTATCAAGATACCAATTAATGTCAGGTCAATATTGCTGTATTGAGTCGAACCATTAACCATCAGCAAAACATCACAACATCGCCTAGAAGCATTCGAAATTTCAGACCCTTATGAACATTCCACGAATAAACTAGACAAGACACACCACAGTGGTTCGTATCGTAGGTACCAAAAGCTCTTGGTTTGAAACGGTACATAAGTCAAAGATGTAAATTTTTGGCATGTCATGAGACAAAATCATCTGTAAAGATAACTACTTGAGGACATGGTTGAAGGCAAGCAAGGAAGAAGAAGGCCAAGGCTAAAATTGAGTGACAATATCATCAATGGACTCGTTTCACCTTCATGAAGACCAAGCGTATTGCTGAAAGCCGTTAAGATGGACGTTCGTGACTGACAGCGAATGGATAAACTACGGTTTTAAATATATATTGTTTGCCTGCTTATAGTTGAATGATTGTTTTCAATAAAATCGCAAAGCAATCATTCTTTCCTCAGGATTATGATATTCATAATGATAATTCGATATTCTTTTATTATAATATAGTTTGAGTTTTGATTTATGCTTCATGTTTGTCCTAAAAATTATCATTTTTTTCATGAAATATCTACTCAAGGCTTGTACTTAAAACATAGCACACATCGTTGCAGCACACATCGTTTTTGGGTGAGCAGCGTATAACATGGTACATGCACTCATATTGCTGTTGTCATTCATACGCATAATGCAAATGCAATTTAGAACCTTTTAATGTAGGTTTTGACAAATCTGGACTAATTCAACCTCGTGAAAGGTGTTTCATGGCTCTACAAGTTTGTGTTGTGTTTTAACAAGCAAGTCAAAGTGACCTGATTTATCAACCAGTTTGTTGGAATATTATGTATGTATACATAAGAAAAACAATAGATTTCTTTGAGATATATTGTACCACTTACGACAAATGTTGCATCAACGCTGCTGTCTGATGGAATAATGCATATGCAAGCATTAATATTTATAATGATCTCTATACAATATAAATTTACCTTCGCGAACCTGGATATCAGCATGTAGTGTCTCATTCATCTCCATGACCTCTCCTGATATAACAAAAAAACAATGTGTGATACTCGATCCATACATTGTATATACATAAAGAAAATATAATTACATCAAATATAAATAGATACCGTTTATATTTCATTAAAACCATTGTTCAATTGGCCGCGTATGCCATTTACTCTCTGAGGTCATACTAATTGCCGTTATTTTATAAACAAAACTCTATATTATTGGGCAATGTCATTTAGAGTTATATATATCATTTAAATCTATCCACATATCAAATTGCAATTACCCTCCATCTGCTGTTGTCTTATCTTGACATTTCGTAGATCGACTTCAAGATTAGCATTGTCGCCTATTAAAATGATAAATACATTTAAAGCATCATTTGGAGTTATCAAAACAAGGTCATGACGTGTATTTTATAAAACAATACATTAAGATATATGAAAAGGGCTGATAAATACAATAAATCATATATGAAAAAAATGTATCATGAGATATTGCGACGGGAAAGATAATTATAGTTTGCCAAGTTCGCCAAAAGTAAAATTTATTTTTCCATCTTTTTACGTTACTGTGTATTTGCGGTTTTTCATTTTGTCATTAATCATAGCAGTTTTGCCATAGGTTTAAAAACAATGAAATGAATTTGATATAATGTTATGGAAATGCTGATTTTGCCAGTCTATATAGAATAAGCCATAGTTGTTGGGTAAACTCGTTGATTAGTTGGACTAGCAAGTGCTATTTACGTTATGGTATGTTTCATTTTATAATAAAATTATTCAAATTTACCTTCTTGCTCCTGAATTTGAGCTTGTATTGTTTCATTCATCCCCTTGATCTCCCCTGAAAAGACATTTACTATTGCATGTTCAGTTAAGTTTACAACAAAATCAGTGTATCCCTATCATAGGTATCATCATTACATGCATAATTTTTCACGCACCGCCAAACGCCATAGATCCCATAAGATCCACATAAGCACATGCTTATGGTAATAGAATTCGATCTCTATTTTTACCCGCATAATACGCCTCTCAATGTAGCTATGTTCAGCAGTTTTTTTATTTGTCTTGACTTTTCTCAATGGGACTTTCGAAAAAGCCTTTCGGCATATTGAAATGAAATAATGGTCCATGCAACAATTTGATTATCACAACTATAATTCATATGTGTATTTGAAAATTATTTTATATATATATTGTAAATCTAAACTGCTAAAGCACATATTAAAAGTACAATCAAAATATACAATGTACATCTAATTTCAAGCTCATAAGTCCTACATTTCTATTTGCGATAGTTATAAGTCTGATGGGTATAGCTGTCATTGAAGATGATCTAAAGATGGTGCAATATGATCTTTCCTATTTTCAAATTTGAAGACCCATAAAATGTTGCTGTTTTGTCCTGACTTTTCTCATTTCTACTCAAAGATTAGCATCGTGGCTTTCTAGAAAAACCTTTATGTATTTGAAAACTATTCATTGTACATCCCTTTGATATCTACCTGCAAAACCATTCTAAATACTATTTTGATTTCAAGCTCCTGTATGTCTGCTCGTGGTATGTCTGATGGTTATGCAATATTATAATAGCTTCATTCAAACCATAATAACACTTAATCTGTTGTTGTTTTGTCTTAGCAGTACTCAATTCTATTTTAAATTGGCATTGCAGCCTTTTTAAATAAAAATTATATAATACAAAACAATTTATTATAAAACGGACCTCAAATGTATTTGAAAGACATGCATCATGTATATTTAACCCCAAACGGCCATAAACATATATTATACTCTATTTTTCAATTTCTCAGCAAGCCCTTCATCTTCAATAATAATTAATATCATGTATCAATGTTATGTCTGCCAGTGTGTTCCATGAAACACACAAAGCAACTCTATCTAAAACTTTAAATACCCTCAATCTGATTTTGTTTTGTGTTAACGTTCTTCAATTCTGCTTTCAAATTGGCATTTTGCTATATTATAATAAAACGTATATTTAATGCAACACTTATATTTAAAAAACATGTTATAATATGTATCTGAAAAAATATATATAATTGGTGTGTATTTATCTAACAAAATGTTGATAAATATATGTTAAACTAGGTGTTTCACGTTGTCATCTCCTGTATGCGAGGCATTTCTCTTCAAGCTAAATTGACAATAATATTTTGTCTAAATTTTATGCCAATCCTATGCATATATCATACGCAATGTCACAATACGCAATGTCACTCTAGTCATGTTTAAAATAAAACTAACCCTCAATCTGTTGCTGTTTTGTCTTGACGTTTCTCAATTTATGTTTGAGCTTAGCATTTCTACATATTAAAATAACCCTTATGATCAATAAACAAATCAGAATATTTGAAAATAATAAGACAACATCAATATACATTTTTGTTGGCAAATGTCGGTATATTTGCATACTTATATTACTCAAAAGCGGAGTATTTATCTGAATAGATACCATATATACTATAAAATCATCCTGATGATTTGGCATGATGGTTCTCAATCGTTTATCTGCACCTTGCGCTATATTCAAATCATAATTACCCTCAAGCTGTTGTTGTTTTGTCTTAGCAGCACTTAATTCTGTTTCCAGATTGGCAGTACGGCCTATTAAAATGAATATAAACATAAATTCATTATCAAACAGACATTCATATTTTACCAAAAAGCATATATAGAACGTGTATTCATCTCAAAACTGTTGATAAACAAATGTTAGACTCTATATTTAACTTTCTTATTTGAGCCCTTTCTCTTCGATTTCAATTGGCTTTAATGTGATACACAAAGTTATTCTAGAGTTATTACCCTCATTCTGTTGTGTTGTTGTCTTGACGTTTCTCAATTCGGTTTCCAAATGGGCATTGCGGTCTATCAAAATTAACCATATATTTAATGCAATACTTATATTATAAGAAAATATCATATGATGTGTATCTGAGAAAAATATAATGTATGTGTATTAATCTGCAAAAATGTATAACTAACTAATTTACATCGTCATCTCCTGTATGCTATACCAATCTGTTCAATTTCAATTGACAATTATGCTATATCTGAATTTAATGTCGGTCAATCTGATGCCAAAAATACATAATGTAACTCAGAGGTGTTCAACATAAAAATTACCCTCAATCTGCTGTTGTTTTGTTTTTAAGCTTCTCAATTCTTCATTGAGATCAGCATTGCGGCCTAATGAAATAACATTAGACAAATTGAAGATATATAAAAATGAAATTACAACAAAATACATTTTCATGAATAGAAAATATGTGTTACTCTTATTTTGTTCAAGTTTCTTTTTGTGAGCTATGCCGTCAGATGTTCAAACTTACATTACTCATAAGCAGAGTATTTATCTGAATTGATACGTTACATAATTTAAAAATGTGTTCTGCACAAAATTACCCTCAAGTTGTTGTTGATGTGTCATTATGATTCTCAATCTTTCATCAATGTCTGCACTTCGGGCTTTAAAAACGATAATTAAGAAACTTGATTGGGGTTTTGTGATATTCATAATTAAAGTAGTGTTTTAGGATTAAATAGTTATTTGTACTCATGCCTTGTAATGTAAAATATTTATTAACATACAGCCTGATAAGAAGTGTTAGAATATGCGACAATATTTACTCAAAATAAATCAAAATGAACTACTTTATACTTGGAACTTGATAGCACTTACCTTCTTTATCAGCCAGTTGTTGCTTTATCTTTGCGTCTTCGTTTTGAAGCCGAATGTACATATCTTCGAGACACGATAATCGTCCCTCGGTGGTACCAATTGAGTGATGACGCGTCTGCTGGGCTACAATGGCTCCCACAACACATAGAAGCACCACAAAAAATCCCATATTGAGCGATTTTGGAAATGTTTGCGAAATTAAGTCCAATTACGTATCACTGTTTAGATGATTAGCAAACCGTACGATATTTAATGATGCGGCACGTCTTTTTGAAGCCTGAATCAGTGCAATAATATGTATATGAATATACTACATGCATGTGAAAAGCATAGGATGTTGGTATTCAAATAATATAAGTTGGCATCACCCAAACACTGTATTGGGATCATTGCAAGAAACTTCTTTGAAAATCACTCCGAGTGATCTTTAGAATATAAATCAATATGCAACATAAGCATGGTTATATCTATCTGAATTAGCATAACGATATATACTCTTATTACATACTTGACGTGAAAAATATAAAGAAATGAGAGAAGGTGCACGGGAGGTTCGTATCATGTTATACGGACCCGGCGGCTTGTTAACACTGATTTTTGACCGTTACAATATTTCAAACAGCACGTTATAACTAAAAATGATGAATAAACTTTGAATTATTGTAAAACAATATGATAAGAAAGAATTATAAATTAAAAAAAATGTGCGTGAGCTTGGGATCAAACCGGGGTCCGCAGGATTCATTGAGCTTGGCGAGAGTTTATCGACCAAATTCTTCTCAAAATCAGAAATTAATTTTTAAATCTGTTTATTGTTAGATTGATTACAATATTATTCAAATTAATAAAATACAAATGCATCTTTTTAAAAACAAAAGCCTATTTCAAGCAAAACAACACAATGATCATATGAACATCGTGAAGTAAAACAGCGTGACATCACGTGAGCCCAGCGCCTTAACACCTGAGCTATTCCGCGCTTATGCGACTGACTCGTTAATTTAATATGCATAATGTTCGTTCAAACTCGGCTCCTATCGTGCAATAACTCCTACGTGTATGGAACCTTTTGAAGTATTTCCATTATAATAAAAATCTCTTTAATAATATTGTCCGGTTAATAAATGTTATAATGTTAGACCTTTTCTTAGGCATCTGATATTTTCACATGGTACCTCTTATTTGCATTTTTTTTGTATTTTTATATTTGTTTCTAAATACATTTTAGGGTTACATTTCGTCATATTGATAGGTGTACTGAAAGCGTTTAATAAGCTATTTAATGTCATGAATAGACGACAATTAATATGTTGCATTGAATTGTATGACTAATTTGTTTAGAATAAAACATTTGATCAGTGACAAATATTATTAGTTGTGAGCTATAACTTTAAAACTAAAGATGTCTTATCCTTTTTTAACACACATTCCGTGAATACAGATATTTCAAACTTACTATGATAACATGAGTAGCTCTGATAGCAGCCAGGCTTAGATGTCAGCATTATCTCTAATTGACATACTCATGTGTTTGCATCGTGCTTTGTTTTGAGTCATCTGATAGCATAGTTTTCCTATCGCATTCAATCCAGGCTTCCTCGGTCACGCATATTTAAAATATATATAGTCTAAGCTGCTATATTTGATAAGCGTTATGTTCGTTATCAACAAACGTATTAAAAAGAAGGTTATATAGTTAGCATTCTTAATATTTTCAATATAAATTAATCACGCAAACTATATCAAAATGTGTTGATGAATAATAAGTTTGTAGGTTCAATATATTTTTTTCTAACATATTGCCGATCTTACAACTTTTGGGGAATAGAATCGTAACAAATATGTAATCAAGTTAATAAAGTTTTTGTGAGCATGAGTTTGAAGTCACTCGTTTTTACCGGGCTCACATGTTTTCTAATGCATAAGGTTTAGGTTCTCTTTTTAAGCTCTTCTTCTCTTAGAATTTCCTGATATTGCGAGATCTTCTTAACATTCGTTGCCATCCAAAAAACATATGACTAAATCAATGATTGCCGTTCGCTAAGCATTTCCTAATATATTAATAATCGTAATAATAATCTAATTTATTTAAGTACTGAAACAACCCAATTTATGTTGATAAACCAATTTGAGTAGCTGATCAGTAAGTGGGTGTATTTGGTACGATCGATAAAACGTCGGTGACACAAGTACATTTATTAAGGAGGGAAAACAAACCGAAGGAAAGTTATTCAACGCTCCTATATAGAGTAGAAGCATGGCTCATCAGCACCCTATTCTAGCTTTTGAAATTAAAAGAGAGTTGATCCAAAAGAGCATGCTACCAAACAACTGGACACATCGAATAACTAACTATTAAATCGCAACATGTCATGTTCAGATTTCCTCACATATGATTCTCTTGATTGAAATGCACATTAATAATCGCAAGTAGAACGTATATAAAGAAATTATATATATAAATTATTTCATTTTTCATCTCCAAATATTGAACTAGATAGTGATACAATAAGTGATACAATTGATTAGTATAGAGTTTTTTTCTGTACATAAATTTTTCCATTTTATAATACTGTCTTTTGTCAATTATGTTTGTCCTAGGTTTAAATTTAACATGAATATGAAAGTGTGCATATCATTTAGACATTGTAATTCATTTATTTATTTATTTATTTATGTATGTATGTATTACATATTTGTTTATGCTGTTTGAATACGTTATACCAAACAATCGTAGGCATTTTCTCATGCTTTATTCAGCTACAAATAACAAATAAACTAAATTATCAACTATTATATACTTTTAAAAATAGCGACCTTAACAAATATACATTTTTGTAACGACATTGAAATATATACAATCTCTATGCGATGAATCCATGAAATGTTTTATTTACCCCATTTGTTAAATAATTTCCTCTTAAAATTTATTATCTATTTTCATCTATAAGACATTCTAGTATAAAGATTAATAAACTTTGTCGTTCGGTTAAATTCTAACCTTGTCGTCTTATATATATTTCATTTTAATTTTATCACTCCCTTAATTTCTTTACTTACATTGCAGTCAAACCCCATCGTACTGATATATGCCAATACCAACTAACAACATGTAACTTGATATACCGCCCATGCGTTCTTGCCGGTAGAAGATGCGTTACTTTAGTATTGCGGTCATTATTACCAACAAATATTCGGTCTTCATTGTTTATATCTTGAATGCACTGAAAGTTGATGGAATCAGAGCCGTAACACAATTTGTATGACGTCACCCATTGTTCAGCGTCTTGCCTTCCTTGAGTGGTAATGGAGCTCACGTATTTCATTTGATGTAAATCGGCCATAATCCATTGGTTCGCATTATTGTACAACGCAGACCAAGCACCTGGGGGTTTAATATTAATAAATGAACAATATTAAAATACAATAACAATAAACATGCTTATGCAACAACCGTTATAAAAGCCTAAGGCTTACACATTACTCTTTGAAAAACCAAGTGATCTATGTGTCAGGTTTAAAAGCTTTACAACTAGTTTGAAATCTAAAAAATACACAATAAATCCGTTTTGGTAAATTGCATCATGTAAACAACCTAATTTGATTTTTATAAACCAATATTACTTCAAACTTTATATTATAAAGCAACAAATAAAACAAATAATAGATAAAATAGCGGTCTCATCGGAGCAATATTAAATGATAATCATGGACCTCTACATTAATTTCATACATTCTGATTTCTTTGAAAGCATTAAATCGCTAAATTAATACTCACAATAGCTGTAAAGTCAATACAATTATTGACATGTATGATTTTTGTTAATAACTATATGTTGATGTAAAATATTAACATTATATCAATCAATAAGAACCAAATTATACGTTCCAATATCTGCACCTGAATGACTTGTATGTATAAATATACTCCGATTATATCACCTGTATGTACACCATTGTTGAATGTATCAAGACAAGAGTATATAACGGCATGTATATGATTAAACTCTGATGAAGCAGACAACGTAGCTATTGGTGCTCCTCCTTCGCAAATCACATCCCCTGTAATATGAACCAAAGCTAGAATAAATTCTAGTAACTAGATAAAGTCCAGAAAATAGATAAGCATTTTTAACTAGATAACCTAGCCTAAGGTTTTTCACCGCTAAATTCGCTTATTTTTTAACGTTTCGTTTCTTGAAAAAGCACATATATGTAATCTGAAAAAATAACTGATTGCATGTGTATAACCAAGCTTATAACTGTATTTCATGTTCACTATTTTTAATTATTCATTATACACATCATATTTTCTTTTTAGAGTAATAATCGTCTATATTAATCAAACGAATATCCAGATCGAGATGGACACGTCGTAAAGGCGTGTATAAGTGCATGCAGTTATCAAAACGTTGATGTATAGTTTTTTTCTTAGTTATGTTTAAAAACCATTACCATTAAGTATAGACTCAATCATGGTCACATCGATAAAGGTGTTTAGTAGCACTATATCCTGATCATCTGTGGATGTCAAAACACATGTCTTGCAACCGGTATCCGCTGCATAAGCAAAAGCCACACAGTATCCGTCTTGAGTACAGTGATTTATACATTCAGCAAACGCTATAATTGTGTCGTTTGTGAAAAATGAACATTCATTTATAAGTAAATCATGATAAAACGCTGCATCTAAATGTCCGTGTTCACTTGTTGTAAGATATTCCGATATTTGATTCTCGGGTATAAATGTACGCTCCCTCATTGTACAAGGATTCGTATCCGTGTAAATAAATTGAAATATTAAATGTAAAACTATTACAACCACCGTCTTCATATTTTACATATATCCTATAGTAGTTTCTGGTGATCAAATATAATAGAGTATATTCCTCAAACGCACAAATGACCAATCTGTAATAATACCTAGATATCAATCAAATTATATTACTTGCAATAGTAATTCCATTGAAATCTATGCATATAAATAGCAATCCAATTATATTACTTACAATAGTAACACCATTGAAATCTTTGCAATAATTCAATCATAACAACAGCTCATGGGCATTTGAATAATTCATCTTTGTTGATCATGCAACTATGAACAACCATGAGTTGATATTCTGACAAGTACGCTGCTATTATTCTTATTTGTTTAACCATGACGTGACTAACAAACTCAATCGTTTGGAATAACATTCAAATAGCAAATTCATAACCATGTTTACTAATCCAATATTAATTATACAGCTCTTACCATTCTGGACTGCAACAATATCAACAAAAATATATGATTAACTGTTTTAATTGCCACATTCGATATAATGTTCAGAAATGTGTTATATCTTACTTATATAATTAGAAAAAATATGTATCCAGTTCTACTTTTTTGAGTAACTAAGAACTAATCAAGTAGCTATAATTAGAGTTCACAGACGCAAATTTAAAAATTCTTCTAGTATTGATCAAATTTGCTATAGCCGAATATTATATACACCATCAACTGAATGGAATCGGTGCTCCTAAACAAACGGTTCCATAGTTTGAAATACTTTACTTGAAATACGGTCTCATTGAAATATATGAGAATCCAAGTTATTTGTATCTTAAGATGTTATAGATCTGGGTTTTTGCGCTTAAAATCAAATGAGGAACTGGACAAGATGAGTATCTATTATGTGTTTCAACACCTCTGCCTCTGCCTTTCTATTTATGAATGGTCAAAGTCGGTGACGTGGTCTAGTGTAAAAGGCAAGCCTCTTAAAAGGGTCTATTCATGTGTCAAGAATTTCCTTCAGCGGTATGAGCAAGATAAATCAGCTGGCGTCTTAATTGGAGAACGTTTATTATTACAATATTGAATATTATATTTACAATATTTGAAATAGTTTTTCTGACTGCATTTGCACTCCTTATGATGCGAATATTATATTTGTATTCAAATATCTAAGAGATCTCTTTCGAATATTGAAATGATGGAACATACTTCAGTTTTAACAGATTATTCCAATACCAGCAACGGTTCATGTAATACTTACATAATATTATTGAGTTTGATACCACATTATATTATCAACATAGTACTAGTAACATTGTATAGACGGTTTTCTTAGCATTTCTGTTTTCCGATAAGAAATACAAACATACAGTAATGAAGCCTGGTTTAAGTATAAACAGCACATATTTTATTAAAACTAAATAAAACCAATGAGGCGATGACAATGCATTTATTGCAAATTCCATTTATTCGTGTGTGCGTTTTCCGCTCTTATTATATTATAATGAAAATTCAATAAACATGTTTACACTCTTTAAAAAGTGTATCATGGTAGAATCGTTTATCTAACTGTGCATAAGCCGGTTCATTTGCTGATATATCGTCTGAAAGGTGATTCACATAGATGATTATACGCTCACTCATTATGCCATGATCAGTATCTGTGCCAAAAAATTCAACATTTAATGAAAATGCTTTTAATGTTTTTATGTTTATACTTGTTGCCTAAGTTGATAACAATGCTGTCAACAAATCTAAATTACAAATGAACAATTATTGTTCTTTCTTTGTGTGAAAGGTGCTTTGGTTAACAGCAATATTAGGGTGAGCATATATCAGCCAACATCATCTTAATTGTGATTTTATCAAGCATAGGCGTTGTTATTTATACATAAATGATATTCCAAGTTCATAAGGCACAATAGCAATCCCATTGGTATCTACGTTTCAATTCAAACTAACATAACTGCTCATGGACATATGAATAATTTGCCGATCCTTCACATATGACCAATAAGCTGATGTTATGAATAGCTCCTCTGTTAAAGCATGTTATTCCATAAGTTTAATTAATAAATTATAATTGATACATAGGTTATATTTCAATTACATAACTTTCAATATAATTGCAATTCAAATCAACATATTAATCATAGCTGCTCATAAATAGATAACTTCTCATGGACACATGAATATTTTATCATTGCCGATCCTTCAACTATCAATAACAATGAATTGAAATGAATAGCATTTCCGTTATAACTGTTGCCCTTTTATCCACGACATGACTATCAAATTTACATTGTCGAAGCGTTTACAAATAGAAACGTCATAAACATGTATACTTATCCAATATATACCATAGAACTCTTTCCATTGTTTATAGATTGTCATTGTCAGTGTATTTATTGTCATTGGCATTTGTATTGACTTAATCATATCTTGATAGCAATATATATTATAACCGTTTATTTAACAATTCCTGAAATAAATGCAGCATAGCATGGATTAATATACCACATGATATAATTGCTAAAGGTATTGTTAAACATGTTTGCATACCAAAACCAACATAAACATACATAACTTATTAAAAGCATAATGTAAGAACAACCTACATAAATTTTGTAATAAAATAAACCGCAGGATGGTAACATTTTATTTATTTGAATTACCATGTATTCATGTGTGTGCTATAATTTTTATCTAAACATTACATTTTTTTCTCTAAACATTATACAACTTATCAAATAAAGATAAATATTTGCCAAGGATGTATGGTAACGTATTCACAATTGCAAACAATAATAAGACAAGAATGATGGTCATTGACTTATTCCATACAAATAGCATCGCTTTTACATAATGGGATGTGCATAATTAAACGCAGTAGGCGTTACAACACTTGTTATTCAAACAATGATAAGGTCACGTTAGGAGCAATAAGCTTATGTAACTCTTTTCTTATCTTCTATATGTGTGTATTTTAATGTATATAACCTTATGCTTATGGAACTAAGAGAGGACGTGAGGAGAGGTGGAGCGAAATAGAGCAAGCGTGCCCATCTTACCATTGTTGCAATAGGGTGAAATTCTGAGACGGATCCACGAATTTGTTGAAATGCCGTAAGTTCACCAATTTGTTGATATATTGTAAGGCCACCAGTTACGTTACATGCCAGATTTGTTATACCCAAAATCTGCTGTGATTCCCAAGATAGGGAATATTAAGGAATATACTGGATTCTTGCAATGTTGAGTTTATACGCAAAGCGGTTCATTACATTTAGCAAAGTGGTTATTAACATCACGCGGCATTCCATTTCTTAATAAACGTTTTTTTTTCATTAAACTGAGTTATTCAATGACAAACTTGCAGTAATCAGCATAAAACGGTTATACACAGGTCTTGAAAATTATTTTAATTAGATTTTACTAATTAAAAGTACCACGAACATATATTACAAACCATATCAATCAAAATGAAATGAAATCCAGGCGGAGCAGTATAAAATAACATCTATATTTCCTGTAATAAAACCTCAAAAACGAAAAGTCATTCACGGAGTCATTTGCGCCCACATCCATTACTAACTACATTTTTTTTTTCGAAATCGAATGATGTACACACAACGTTAAAGCAAGAAACGTTATTTTCTTCATAGCTTTGTATGAAGACATATTCAATATGCAATTGTTATAGTTTAGTTAACTTCTTAATGTATATTGAGTCAGTTTATAATTAGTCAAAGGAAAGCTTATAAGCTTAAATATACACTCATGTGTTATCAGAATTATTGTGTAACAATTATTACTAGTTTGCATTGATTTTCATATTGTGAATACGACATTATCATGAATATTTCTGCCATCACCATCTTTTCAAAAGAACATAGATCTAATTTTCGTCTTACACGTAATGGTCAATTTTAATCGCAGCCAAACTTTAAACGAGAACGCGCGACAGGAATAGTGGTTTATTTTAAACACATTCTTCAAAATTTGACAACGTCCTATAAAGATCATATAAGAACCGCTACCACTCCTTACCGCCTCATTCTAAAACAGGTCCTAAGCGAACCTCAATTATACTTAAAATGGATAAAGTGAATATGAAGTATCAATATGCAACATTTATTTCATTCTGTTTTATGGATTGTCACTGTGATCTATTTCGGCGTCGTCATGAAGTAACAGTAATAAGCACCTCCACGATGTTTGGTTAAAGAAGGATGATAATCATGACCAAGTAATATACCAAAACGCTTATTTTTGACATAGGGTGCATTTACTGTTTTTTTCAGACTTTCCAAAAGTTTCAGACAAAAGCGCATTTCTTTTATCTAGACAATCCCGATAATTCAGACTTTGCAGACAAAGTGTAAGTCAGCATTTCTTTTTACACTTTGTCTGAATTGTTTGAAAAGTCTCAAAAGTCTCAAAAGTCTGGAAACAAAAAGGAAATGCATCCATAAATGAAATTCACAAAGGTTTGAGTGGTTAGAACTTTTATTTACAAAGAATTTATTTTAGAATAAATTCTAATCATACATGAAAAACATAAATAAAGCACATATTGTATATCCTTGGACCAAACTAAAAAAAACGATTTTGCAAAAAAAAATCTACTGTTTTTGTCGAATATTCCTAATACAAAATGTCAATTAATTAACTTAAAGTATAACTATTGATAATTACATATTTTTTCATTCATAACTAAATCAAATAATATCATATATAGCTGCAAAAATATTTCATCTAAAGGAGAGTTTCTTATAAAATCATTTTAACAATAATTAAAATTATAACAGTAGAGCTAAACACGATTTAATCAGCCATTGTATGACATGTTATCTCATATAACTACAATAATTATCTGTACAAACAATGATTATAAATTAACATAAAAGACACAGATATAGTTTATTTCTATGAAAGATTATTTGTCGAACATAGAAGTCTACCACTCATAATAAAGACCAAACAGTCAGTATATTATAGCTTTAAATATATATATCAAGATGCATATCGTATAAAGGGTTAAATGTTGAGAAAGAACATCTCTATCATACCAAAAAAAAATGAATAAGCGATAATATAAACAATAAATATATTTAAAACATCAATACAATACATCATTGGTATATATATAACAAAGTTGTTATGTAATATTAATACCCTGCTAGAGTAAAATAACTACTAAAACGTTTAGAAAATATACATTTGGTTCATCAGGACTGTAGACAAATTAATACATTTGATTTTTAGTTGAGTGTTTTGAATAGATGCAACTTGATTCATATTGAGTTGATTTGGTTTCTAAATGAATTACAGCTATATTTAGATTTGTTAAAATGGAATCCAGTTACTGTTCAAGCACAATTGTACATAATCACGTTTCATGAGTCTGTAAGGAAAAATACATATATTTATTAGTCGCAAAAAAATATAATATTATAATCATTGACCGAATCACAAATATAAACAAACATAAGTGATGATAATTGTCTTTTTTGAATAATTATTTGTTTTTTTTTATACATACATGCATACATATACCAGTCTTACTAAATACTTCAATATATAAAAGGCTAAAACAGAATAAAAGACAAAATAATTGAACTAAAACCAAAATTTGTCTTCAAAGTTATGAGTCTAATATATGAAAGTTTACCCGCGTTGATTTATTCAAATCAAACCTTTAGTTTCAATGGTTTTTTTCTAAAATTGAAATTAGAAATAATGGTAATAAATTACACATCTTACAAAGCATTTGCATTTTACATCCATAATATACAATCTGGCGCTCTTTTTCCCATAAAAGCGTTATAACACTTCATATTCACAAGAAAATTGAATACTTGTGTAACAAAAAGGCAACTTCTGTAAATCATTTACTTTCGCCAAAGATTGCTTCAAATATATATATAGAACGGCAACTTGTTATCAATTGCTAATCCCATAATAATATATCACAAAAGATAGTGTCACTCATTCATGAAATTCATTGCATTTAATATGGTCTTATTTTAACTTGCGTGTAATAGCTACAATATTTAGAATAATCATTCAAATATTTCAAGTTACACCTCGCTTCAAATCTGTTAAGAAATATAAGATTTGTTTGATAAACATATCAATAATAGTTGAAAATGAGACGAGTTACGATTATATATACGAATATTATGAAGACTGTTGTAGGCATTATTTCCAAATAATACCCACAGGGTTCATATCATTTTGATGTGCTGCAAAAAGCTGAACCGTCTGTTACATTTCCGTTCCCGTCTATCCATTGCAAATATGTTTTGTCATAGTCAGTTATCAAAAGATTAGTTTCCTTATCCATTCCGCAAATACTTGGTAGACCGAGACTAGCTCCAGTTGAGATCTCCCTTAATTTGTTCCCATTCATATCGCAGCAGTTTTTCTTTTTTGAGTAAACCATGGCAACATATATGTTTATATATGTATCCTACGAGATTAGTGTTTGTGTATTCATAATCGTTTTTTATTTAATTTAAAATAATAAAGTTTAGTTAAGCAGTTGTATCGAAGTACTTAATTAACAAGATCCCATATCAATAATTGTTGATAATCTTTCTTGCTCCAACTATTGATATGAATACTTTTGTAGACTTTGGTTGATGTTTCGATTAAGATGCGAATATTGTTGATTTTGTAGACTGCTGTGGGAACCATTTCCACATAATACCCACAAGTTCATGTCATTTTGATATGCTGCGAATCGGGGATAAGACTGTACATAATCCGTCTTTACTACGGCTCCGTTGCTGTCTAGCCACTGTAGATATTGACTATCCGGACTTGATATCAATAAAGTATTTTCCTTATCCATTCCACAAATACTTGGCAGAACCAGTTTAGCTCCATCGTTGCCGATTTCCTTTATTTTAGTCCCATCCATATTGTAGCAGTTTATTTTATTGGAGTAAACGATAGCAACATAGATGTGTTTGTCCTCCACCACGATAGTGTTTGTGTAGTCAAAACCGAATACCTCAATCTTGTAGTTTTGCAGAACGACTTCTCTCAGTTGTTGCCATGCATCGCCAATTTTAATGAATAGAACTATATGTCCTTTATTGTGCTCCAAGGCATACAGTACGCGATCCCTGGCTAAACACGCATCGAAGAAATCCCCTTGCTGTAGTGTCGAGGTTGTCTGCCCTTGCCGATTGATAGTATATAAACCGGATTTGGCAACAAGCACTGCTTCCCCTTTGTATGGATTATTGCTGGTTTCCACAGCCATACGAGGCTGATTGATATCTTTACTGAAGTTTACTGTTCCAATCGGCTGGCCATCGAAGCGGTACGTATCGACTTTCCCGTCTGTAGTATTTATCAACCATAGGGTCTCCCACAAAATGCATAAATTTGTATAGGGATTACTGTTTTTGGACCCATGTCCAGAAGCATTATAATTGTTTGTGTTAGTAATTGGGACCTGAACAGATTTTTCAAGGGTCAATGTGCCTCTGGGTTTTGACCAAGGCCACACGCGTGATGAACAGAATTTTCCATTATCCGGATCAAGGGCTATAGCTTTCACTTTTTCCAGCAATCCATCTTGAATATGTTGTAGCATGGTAGTCTCTTTAGTGCGCGTAACGGTTGTGTCTACAAATGCCAAAACTTGCTTTTGTTCATTCAATTTTAAACTGTAGTCTTGGATTTCCTTTTCAAACTGTTTGATGTTTTCTGTTTTCTTTTCTTCAATATCCTCGCAATCTGCTTGGTACTTAGCTTTGAGCTTGTTGATATCTTCATCTAGTTTAGTTTTCAACTTTTGTTTGGCACTATTGCACGACTCAACTGCTTCATGAATTTCTGTCTTGAATCTATCGACTACCATTGTGTTTTCTTTTATATGTTCTTCAACTAGTTCCTTCTTTGTAATCAACTCGGGCAAAATACGCTGAAGAGCCTCGTCAATTGGTTCAGCTTTATGACCGTCATGCTTGAATATCTTACACAAGACGCACATGGTCTTCTCACATTGTGTGCAAAACACCTCGATTTTATTCTCCTTATGCTCGCTACAGTACATGGGTTTTTCGAAAGCATGCTTTCCATCCTTTAACTCTTCTATCGTTATAACGTGGTGGTTCATAAACTTGTCATGCCAAGTTTTACACGTATCACAAAATCTTGTTTTAGTTGCACAATCCGTGCAATACCATTTCGCCTCTACTTTTTCACAGTGATTACATTTAATTTCTATTTGTGACTGCTTTGCTGCGAAGTGAGCCTCAAGTAAATGAATCACAAGATTCATGGTTTTTATATCATCTTTTGGTGTGATTCGATGACAGGCGTTGCACTCATACCCAGTGGTTCTGCCTTTTGTAGTTAATTCTTTGTCTGTGATGCATTCCGAACAGTAAGAATGAAGGCAACTCAGCGTTTTTGGTTCAATGAGAAGTTCCTTGCACATTGTGCATTTGATGACATTGTCTACCTGAGTCATAACGTCCTGTTCTGTCATATCTTGTGTGTTGTTGTTCTGTATAATTTCATTTGGAGAAAAAAATAAGGCATAAAATAGTAATTATATTATGCGATAGAAAATTGTAGGTTATGTATGTGTTAAATATTTAAAAGTGTATCATTAAGTTTTGGTTTTGCTCTTAGATTTACTAATACTCTTACATAATAATTTAAGACCATTTCTATGCCCTTTGATTTTAGTTTTGTTTTCTAAATATATGGTAAAATGATTTCATTATTATGAAATACTACAATTAACCTCGTTATGCCCGCAAAGTATGAAAGTGTGTTGCATTTAAAATACCTGTTACTCACCTTATTCTGTCTGATATTTTGGAAACATTATCCTAATGTTCTTTGATGGTATAGTTACGGTAAACAATTATGGTAAATATTCATATATTTTTACAGAGACCGACTGATAGTATAAAAAATAATATCGTAAATTATGCTTCTTATCGCACAAATATATGTAAGAAATGTGGTGCCACTTCATATTCAGCTCTTTTGTGACATGGTAAATAGTATTCAAAACTCCATTCATTCGAATGAGTGCGCAAACATAATGCAACGTAAATAACAGCTCATGTTTTCGCCTCGTTTATCATGTGTTCAACAGAGTGGAAAACTCTAAGGATAGCCTATAAAACTTATAATAGCTATTATACTATTGACTTCATTCTGCATATGATTATGCTGGTTAGTTATGGTATCCTGTGTATAAGCAGTGACTAGAAAAAAAGGTTATGGTTAATATAGTATTTTAATTATTATTTGCTTTCAGTCCTTTATCTGCTATTGCTTTCTATTCTACAAGGATAATAATTGCATATCTCTTAAGTTGCCTAACAAGAGATGCTATGAAACACCGAATTTGTTTGTTTGATTTTTAATTAAACTGATAAAAATTATTTACAGATATCAATTCGCCATCGATTTATTGGTTATTGTATTGATAAATCGAAATTTGAAATCATTTGAATGAAAGCCTATATATATTAATATGATTTTTTCTTAAAGAAATGCTTAGCTTAGTTGCCTCAACCAAAGCGAAATACGTATCGAAATTTCTTGAAGAATATTATTCGAAAAATCCGATAACTTAAAACTCTTTAACCTGATTCTTTTCAGCCCTCAAACGGAATTCTAGGTTTTCATGGGATTTTCTTTGTGCACTCATTGTCATAGATAGCGTGACAAAATAATTGTTTCTAACTGACTCAATAAATAATAATGCTATAATATTCGTATTTTTATTACTTTATGTGCGTGGTTTCACAATTTAACACATCACATCATTATACATATCAGTTACAGAATTCTACATAAGTATCAGCCCCTGTTATTCACGATCCTGGCTATTTGGCAATGGCCCCAACTCGATAGTTCCTTATCCTATATAACGCGGACGCGTGCGCACTCCGTCAGCGCAGTCCGTATATCACAAGTTCCATAAATCCCGGATGCGAGCGCACTCCGACAGCGCAGTCCGATCAAATCAATACTAAAACCCGGACATCTCCGCACTCGGAACCCAATGAAGCCGCTCAATCGCCACCGGACATATCGTTCGTCTGACACGCTCAACCAGGACACCCCTCTCACCAGGCTGTAAAATATTTTGAAAGCACACTAAACAACGAGCCGACATATCACGAATATAACCACATATAATCCAGACCAATTAATATATTCATTTAAACGCAAATCCAAACGAGAAACCTCTTATAAACACACTTAAGCATTATCACGAAATCCGCATTTAAAATAGACACAAAGCAGCATTCAATAAAGCAGAATACTCGAGAATTACATGTACACAAACAGCACTGAGCATATAACCACAAGACAGAACAACCCCCAAAAGTACTTAAAGAACATTGTACCTGGCTAGACACCGAAAAACAAAGAACTCCTATTTACAGCATCGATCCACAATCATGGCCAAAAGGAATAACCGTCTCTGCCAACAGTTAAGTTATGAATAAAAGAATCACATTGAGACCACGTTGTTCCCGTCGAAAGATGACGTAATCTCTGGCCACTTAAAATAATTTCCATCACTTCAAACTTATCAAAAAACCGCAACAATAACTGTCATTTAATCCAATGTATTAATCAAATATATATTATTTGACTGAAAACACCAAAAACTGCATACATTTCACAAAATTGATATTTTAAAGAGACTAAGCTGAGCTGCACGAAACATTCCGAAAATCATAATTAAAATAAAAACATTCACTGGTGCGATATCTACGACACTCATGATGCTACTTATTAGTTTATGAAAGTGGCAAGGTATCGGGATGGTTTCAAATTGTCGGAATAAAACGTTAGAAATTATGATAAACTTACCAAATATTGGTATATGACATTATGAAATGAGGCTTTGTCTTGGCAGACAGACAGTCATAAAGCCCCCTAGTACTGACATACCATCGACATTTTAATACACACGAGGACTTCTTCAATAGTTGATAACCCCAATCTTGTCAGTGAATTAATATTTATTATCCAATCTGTTATGTTTCGTATAAGCGGGTGTATTTTGTTTTAAACGTGATATCCCATTTGTACAGTATCATTTCTCTTTTAATTCTCTATTTCAATCTTATAATTAATTAAGTTTTCATGGCATTTGAACATAAGATGAATTGTGAACGATTCATTTGTCTTGACATGTTCCTACTAGATGCTACAAGATATGTCGTCAGTATACATCGAAGTAACAAGGGAAGAATATACGCTTATTGTTTAAAGAACAAAACCTTTCCATTTCAATGTACTATCGTACTGTCTCTTGGTATTAAATAACGCAGGGAAATGTTACCAAACTATGAAGGTTTTCACGTAATTTGCCATGAAGTTTAATATTAAAGATGGTTTATTAATTCATTATGCATTAATAATCGTTATATTATAAAATGAACAGCTATGGATGCTACACCAAAATGTGATTAAAACCGGTTGTTTATATATGAAAACTAGTATTTTTATTTTTCATGAAGAAGTTCTTCTCTATATTATATCTATCTATATGAAAGAATCGAAATAATCTATCTACAAAAATAGGAACACATTTATATCAGAATTGATTTTTGCGAAATTGATTATATTCGGATATTTCTATGTTTCAAGTTAGGCTAAAGATTGCACCTTATACATATGTTTATTTCCAATCTCATACTTTAACCAATGATAAATGAACTTCTTTACTCTACATCATGATATCTTTTATTTACATAACGATACAAAAACAGTTATAACATATTAATAAATTGCAAACAAACAAACAATATAGTCTTGAGGTGATTAAATTTAGACACGAGTGTTCGGAAAATTGCCTGATTGTCTTTTCATTGTCATTCAATAGTGCAGAAAATGCTCTGAGTAAAAACAAACTATCACAATGATTAATGTTTATTTTTCCAAAATCATTTACAAATCACATCAATTTATGACAATGATATGAAGCCTGTTTTAAAATTCAGCAAATAATATGTTCACCAAACACATGTGTAAATATTACCTGGCATCCTCTAAGTCAAATTGTTGTGCTTATCTAAATCGCTAGGATAAAATTATAAACTTATGCTTAAATATATTGTTATGTATTGTTATATCCAGTTATATATTCTAACAAATTCCTGGTTATGTCAATCAGAGAAGATGAGATATTCTAACATTTTGAAAAGACGTATTTTCAATTTTGATACATAAATGGTTTTCATTATATCGAATAAAAAACTTTTTCTTTGTTGATTGATTTAGATAAATTGCATATTTGTTTTTATTAGAAACATCGATTGAATTTTTGATTTTGAATCAATTAAAGTATAAAACGGGATAATTAATTATAATCATCTGTATGGAGAGCGGTTGTCAAGGTTCATATTTCGCTGGTATTTCAGAGATCGTGCGAAAACTCTTGAAAATGTTTAGTAACGTTACTGGTTACGGTTTTAGTACCAGTTTACAACAACTATTTCCCACAATGCAACAAAATGTTGACAAAAGAGAAGACAGTTTCGGTGTTCTACAATAAATCATAATTTCCATCGTTTCGAAAGGCACGCATGTAACGAAACAAATAAGCTGTAAAGGTAAATGATATTAAAAAAGATTGCTTATATTTACACTTGAAATAGCATAGCGAGAATAAAATTTAGGGCAGACAAAGCTGCGGAATTCCAACTTTTTTTCTAAAACATTCCATCTAAAAAAGGGCCCTTTGCCAGGCTTTGGGCGCATCAAATTTCTGATTGAAATGAGACATTAATAATAATAATCAATTTCCATATCTGTTTTATTCTGATTCAATTTAAAGTATAAATTCCTGGGCGATTGAAACATCCACTCAATTTTTTATACTTCAAATTTTCAAAGCAGTTCTTCCTCAAAATTGGGCACCGACCCTTACCGAGTACTATCGCACACAACGAAAAGGTACAGACTAAAAGATATTATGTATATCTATCAGCCTTGTTGTTAAAGGATGCTGTTAAAGCCTTGGCCAGACCTCAAAGGCAGAAGACTCTTTTTTTAAATTTTTAACGAAACACTGAAGGGTTGATAAATTTCCGAGTTCTGGAATTATTTACTTTGCTAAATTCTAAAGAGTGTTACCTAAGACGTCCTTTTAAGAGCTTCCACAATATTTTTACACAAAGCACAAGTCAGAGAATGTGAAAACCGTCAAATTTTTGTCGGTCCGCCGGACCGACAAGTTCAATATTTTATCGGTCCGGCCGATTTTTTATCGGTCCGGTATAAAATCACTGTTGAATTACTAAATGTGTATTTAACTCAGATTGTTTCATAATTGTAAAATACGTATTATTTAGAAATACATATCCAACTATAAACTGATTAACAATACGCATTTCATCTCACTTTATTTTTACGCAATTATCCAGAACAACATAATTGTTTATTTGTTGTATCGAACATTTTTTAAAGTACAAACACACTACCGGTAGCGTGAGTTCGGGTATAACCGAACATATTTGGACTAAACCTCAATGTTCTCATTTCTTGTTAGATATTTCGTAGCAAATGGGGTTCTTATTTCGAAACAAAGTGTTTTGTAACAATATACATTTGGAATTTTCAAAATATTCAAAAGCGTTACATTTGAAAATTAGAGATGTATGCAGAAAAGTCAGAGAGAGAGTAAATCTTTTCGGACACTTTTCGGGTAAATCCAGACTCATAAATTAACATCTCGTAGCAAAGACAACTATTGTTGTGCTTTTAAATTGAAGGTACATGTATTTTTACATTTTTGGATCCACTATAGCGTCAGACAATTTTATATGCCAATTTAGTAGAATTGGCCGGAGTCACGATACTTTTTCGAGACTCTCGAGACTTTTCCCTATATCGCATGCAGGGGTGGATATTAACGGTAGCCCGGTAGCCCGAGGCTACTGGAGTTTTCTTCGGGCTACTGGACTTTAAAAAGTGGTAGC
>LQRL01138428.1:18380-38534 GCA_001703475.1 Hydroides elegans | reverse complement strand
GGGGGGGGGGGGGGTGATAGGTATAACAGGGGACAGCAGCATCACAGATTGTTTCCCCATTTCTGTTTCCCGTTTTCTGGTATATGCCCAGAGGTTATGGACTCGCAACAATCGCTCACTGAATTAATTAAAGACGAGAAAAGTCCATAAATACTGCAACCAAATGGCAGCATTTTCGTAAGATCTTCAAGGGGGAAAAGTGATTTTACGTGATTTTTTGCAGACATGTGATTTGGAATAGAAATGATCGATATGTCTCTTTTCATGGAAACTGTTCAAAACAGTTCATCGCACACATATATGAATTACAATTCTATTTATTTAGGGTTTTTCTTTAAAAATATTTTTTTTATTGAAACAAAAAAAAAATATCTAAGCAACGATCTAAGCAACGATCCAAATCCATTTGATCAACATTTCAAATACTCAAACTTTTGCTTAAAACATGTAACTATTTACCTAGTTCGTATTTTCGGTATCTCTCAAGGTGTATACAAAAATTCATCATATTTGCTTTAACAAATCACGTTTCTACATATTCATTTACATATATATGACGTCTCTTTCTTGTTGCACTTAAAATATACACATGTGGTTCTTCTCATCAGGCCACCCCGGCCGGTCCCCACTCCGCCCCTACCCAGGCCACCATCCCATAAAGCACCGAATGCCGCACGGTCGTATTTGTAGCTGCCATTTACGACCAGTGTATAGCCCTGCCCACATCGTTTACATGTGGACATCATCAAAACCAAAAAATGCGGCGCATTTGTATAATAACACAGGACGCAGAAGTCTTAATCATAGGCATTTAAGCGCATGACAGAGGCTTGATCGTCTTAATCAAGGCTTAATCAAAGCCTGGTCCACGCGCGCACTTTCATTAAGACTCATTTCTCTCGCGAACGGACCCGCCCCAAAGTAGTTATCAATGTTGCGACAAAGCATACTTAATTCAATTTGGAAGCCCGATTTATCTTGTTTTAAGCCCCTTTATTTTCATAGCCATCTTATCGTTTTCGTCATGCACATGATAAGTGTAGGTGATTTCCCTTTTCAAATGACTTTATTATACGCTATTAACCAGATTAAACACATGTTACACAAAAATATATTTAACAAAATAGACGTATACCATGCAAGGATAAGATATCTAGACTATTCGAAGATAAATTATCATCAAGCAGCATTAAATCTTAAAATGGGGGGTTCAGCACCGAAAGACTTATTTTATTTCTTAATTGACAGTGGATAGCTTTCTTTTTTACGGAAGGCATTGACTTCACTTGCATTTTTAACTTATTTGAAACATTATTTGCTTTTCAATATCGTATTAAACATATTTCAGATTACAATGTTATTACATTAAAGCCAGATTAAGGGAAATATAAACTCATTTTCATAACAATATTCAGTGTAAAAGATCATCCCCTGCAAACCAGTCAAGTTTTGGTAAGACTATGTAAAGTGCCAACGTGCTATCACATATAATGGAAACGCTATATCGTCACACACAAAAAAAAAGAAATGTTCGAAGCACAATATTAAAATCATTATAATACCACTGAATTTTAAAATCCCCAGCCGTCCTTATTATCATAATGGTCATCATTTTTTGGTCGTTGATTGAGAGGTAATTGCGGTCAGCATGGTAAGCCACATGTCATCATTTCCTTAAATCGCTAATTTCGCTGTTATTTCAGATTTTGAAAATGCCCCGATCAACCTGACGTTTGCACAATAATTCCTAGGGATTATTGACTGAATCGCCATACGAAACTCATCATATTCAAATTGGCGACTAATTTCACATCAAATTGGCCAACTGAAAAAAAAAACTCTTGAGCAAATCGTTCGTTATTCGATTTGAATTCAAACCACAGTGTATGTGGGAAGGGGGTGGGATACTGTTACTGGGGGGTTTGAAAATGAACTTCCGAAGATGCGATATTAATAAGGCAACCTAGGTGGTTGGCACACGTTATCGTTACATACACGCAACTGGTGATTGTCATGTGGATGACACTTTATTTTAAAGAACTCGTCATTCTCATGGCGGTGTCCACTAAAAATGTCTCATGGAAAAGCAATCACCGCTAACTAGCTGGTCATCGTAAAGCCATTGCGCACCACACATCTTAATTGATTCCAAGTTACAATGAGTGTTAGCGGAATGTGGCAGTTTTGGCAATGCACACTCACCAATTGACTTGACACATCTTATTCAGCGTTGACTGTATTACTTTCAAATTTTGCATTCTTGATTTTTAGATTCGATATGGTAATACAGGTTCGGACAAGCGATTATATAATTATATTTCAATCGTTTTGATTAATTATACATACAGTGTATTTATAGAATACATATATTTATATTCCAGACAACTTCATTTTTTCTCAAGCACTTGTCTCTTTTAAATATTTGTATCCTTCGATCGCATTTCATCCGTTATTATTAAATGTTTGTTTTTTATTATGGATTAAAAGCATCTCTAATTCAGATTCTACACATGCTACACATTTGAAATAACTTAAAATAGTTTCATAATAGTAAAATTAGTTTATTTGAGTTCATTCGCTTGGCTTTCGATCTTTAAATATTTGATGGATATTTCAATATGATTTATGAAGCAAATAATTTCTGGCGCTTATCATTTAATTCTGTCCAAACAATATATAATAGTCTCCGTTTTTGAATTTATGCGGCAACATATGTAAATTAGCATTGTGACGTAATTATTGCGTCACAGGGAAAATATGGCTTTTGGAAAGCCCAGTGGCTCGCCTTACGTTTTAAGCCCCAACCCAAAAGGTTGGGGGCCTATAGGTTTGGGGTGTCCGTCCGTCCGTCTGTCCATCTGTCCGTCTGTCTGTCCGTCATACTTTTTTGTACGGGCTAGAAATTTTGAACGGAAGGTCATAGAGACTTGGTTATAGGCTCAAATGAAAGGTCTTGGTCCGTAGATATGCCTTTTGACCATTTCGGTCAAAAACACCCGACCGGAAGTTGTCAAATTGGCCAAAATAGCCAAAAATAGCGGTTTTTCAAGACTTGAGCTTGTACGGGCTAGAACTTTTGAACGGAAGGTCATAGAGACTTGGTTACAGGCTCAAATGAAAGGTCTTGGTCCGTAGATGTGCCTTTTGGCCATTTCGGTCAAAAACACCCGTCCGGAAGTTGTTAAATTGGCCGAAATAGCCAAAATAGCGGTTTTTCAAGACTTGAGCTTGTACGGGCTAGAACTGTTGAACGGAAGGTCATAGAGACTTGGTTACAGGCTCAAATGAAAGGTCTTGGTCCGTAGATGTGCCTTTTGGCCATTTCGGTCAAAAACACCCGTCCGGAAGTTGTTAAATTGGCCGAAATAGCCAAAATAGCGGTTTTTCAAGACTTGAGCTTGTACGGGCTAGAACTGTTGAACGGAAGGTCATAGAGACTTGGTTATAGGCTCAAATGAAATGTATTGGTCGGTAGATGTGCCTTTTGACCATTTGGGTCAAAAACACCCGACCGGAAGGTGTCAAATTGGCCAAAATAGCAAAAACTAGCGGTTTTTCAAGACTTGAGCTTGTACGGGCAAGAACTTTTGAACGGAAGGTTATAGAGACTTCTGAAATACTCGAAAACGACTTTGGGGGCGTTGGGGCTTGTTCGTGTTCACTGAATACTTGTCTTCATAAACACAACGTCAAGCATATAATAATAAGTATGACTGGACTATTCAGATAGTTGTCTAACAAAACTCTAGTATAATGAAATGAAGTTTTTCTTTTTTTGCTTTGGTTTTTTGAAAGTTGTCCGATGAAACGCTATTTTGATCCAGCTTTTGACTTTATTTTTTCATTGTTAATCATCTGGTATATGAAATCCGATCGGTTTAATGGCACTGTTGTTGAGACTATAGATACTTTTTCAGGGATAATTCTAGCGTGCGCCATGTGCGCCAAGGCGCACACTTTTTCTAAACGGCGCACAAAAATGTTGACTGTGCGCCGCAATAGCGTACGGGTTTTCTAGAATGGCGCACGAAATTGGACACTTGTGCGCCATTTTATTTTCTAAATCTTGATAAATTTATTTTAATATGTGTGAAAGTTACTATTTGTCAATATATGTGTTGTACAGTCACAAAAGCTCCTTGTTTCCTTATGAGTATAAACGTTGTTTCCCGTTTTCGATATATGTAAAATGTTAAGGGAAAGATTATTTTAAACTACGATAATGCATTGGGAGTCAAAAGTCCACCATACAATAGTGTGCGTTTTGTGCGCAAAAATTATATATATGACGCGCTCTCCTAATATCTGCGTTTTTTTTACAAACCGTGTACAAATAATTACAAATAATTTGGACATAGAAGAATGTGCCAGTCTCTAAATTAAATTGCTATTATTACATTAAACGACTTTACGACAAAAAAAATGTCTATATTTGTGCTGCATGTATATTATATACATGTACATGTATATATATATATGTATTCAATACATTCATAAGTGCGGCGCATACCATGCGAAAATGGCGCACAGAAATGTCGATTGTGTGCCATTGGCGCACAACCCCGAAATCCTAGAATCATTCCTGCTTGCTATTTCTTGTTTAGCAATGGTAATTGGTCGACATCTTATCAGACAATTTATTTGATTGAAATCATTTCAAATTGTTGAAAGGCGGAGCAAAATAGCGCGGTCCGTCCGTCACTATGACTTATAAAGCTATCAAAAAATTAACGTCCAATGAACCCATTGTCGACACCTTTGGACACTGCTTTGTTTGGACGAGATATTTGCATTTGAGAACCACGAGAAGGCCCCAACCGCCCGCGATTCGAAGGGGTATAATACATACATCTTCATCCATTTTTCATCATCTTTTTGATGAAGGGTTTTGCATTTTATATCAATTCACAACTTTTGGCGAATATGACCCAATACGCGACAGGAAATTAAACGGATTTGGTCGAAACTATCAAAAGGCATAAACATCTATTGGGACCTTTCATTTGACCCAGAAAAAAAAACTCTGTTTGTCAATTTTGGCCCAATTCGCCACCGAAAGTTAACAAAATTCGGTTGAGAACTTGAGGTGTCTTTAATGGTTTTGACCTAATTTGATCACCTTCGGTGGTGAGTTTGGTTAAAATTGTCAATATAACTATTCGACATTGATTAAAATCTGGCTAAAACTTTTCACGGGTCAGAATTTTGTTCTATCGAGAGTTGATTTTTTTTCGCGAATTTCACGATTTTAAGGCGTTTCACGGTTTACTCACTATAATAAGACATTTTAAGCGTTCGAGATTGGTATTTAAATGGTTTGTTCATACACAACAAACATAATACAATATGTAGGGACATTTTATCTTGAAATTCTATCACAAAATTGACCATTTAAAACCAAAAAATCATGATACATAGGCAAAAAATTCATTATATTTGTTCTCCGTTCCTAGCGTAATATTTAATGTTGTAAAAAGTATCATGGTATTAGCCATAAACCATGACATATTGAGCTTTGAATAAATACACTTAAATTCAAATATCCATCGAAATTTCCACTCCAACCAACGTAAACTCATTTCCCAAAAAGTAAAATTTCGGTAACAGCCAATGAATATAACGTATGGTTAAATACAAGTTTCAAAACTAAAAAGGGTACTTTGAATACACCTTAAATTATTTAAAAGGGAAAATAGGCGTCAATAATTTGGTTTTACTCATGTAAAAAAAAACTTATTTTTTAAAGAAACGTGTCATCTCTTAGGACTAGGAAGGCCGAATGGGCTGGTTTGATTTTGGAGTCAGAATCAGATTGGCCTCGCATGTCACATCTAATTATGTTTTATTCATATCGATCTATATACCACCTTAGTGAATTATAATCTCTGATGCCCTATGTTTCTAGAGTTTTAGCCAAACAAATATAAACCAAAACTTTTTGTCATATCCCATAGGTGCTCCCGAATGAAGATGCTTCAAAATATCGGTTTCGTGTCTTTTTTCCGACGTATTTTGATACCAATAGTAAATTTTGGAATCAGTGTTTATAATAAAATAAAATATAAGTGAAAAAATATTGTCATGCCTGAAATCATCAAAATATAAAACAAAAAAATGCCATTTTTGCATCGATAATTGAATAAACTGGTTTAATTGCATAATTTATATCTAAAACATTAGTTTGAAGATAATTTATAATGAAATAGAATCTTCATGAAATGTGGATCATAGTTTCACAAGTTTGAAATATGGAAAATGTAAAATTCAACACAAAATGTACAAATTTTGGATATAGATTTTCTCAAAAACGTGACCCGGTGGAGAAATTTGGTTTTCATATTCGGAATCTGCGTCCCTAAATTAGTTTAAAACACATAATGGTTTGCCAGTCACAAAAAAATAAGTTTCATTTTGTTGGCTAGTGTAATTGTTTGCATCGGACTTTGTTCAAAATGTTTCGAATAATATTTGGCCCGACCTTTACCTAAAAATTAAGCCACTTCAACCACGATCTGTTTCTTTAATTTTTTTCCTGACTGACGTTTTGAATTACTTGGCTGACAATATAGAAACACGACCAGTGATACAATGTGCGAAAATATGTGTTTTACCATCCCAATGTCCACCGCTCTTCGTAGTTCGAAATTATTACAGGCCATTGTCCGTCATCTTTAAAATTGACCAATCACATGCTATTTATTTTTCAATATTTGGGGGAAGTATCTAGGAAGTAAAATCTCTCGTCCAATCACATTGCTTGAATTCCGAATAAGCCACTTTGACATTTCAAATGCACATGCGTCAACTAGCCTTTTATCGGACCAAAACAAACCAGTTTTTCACTCAAAAATCTGTGATAAACGTGAAAAATAAACATGTTTTAAAAGAGCGATGTTGTTGAAATCAAAACAAAACAAAAATATATTTTTAATATCATAATATATTTTGCTTATAAGACGTTCATCAAAAAATATCACAAAATTTGATTTTTGAAACTGTCTACGGGTCCAAAAACGCCAAAAGTTATTTTTTAGTAGACCATTTTTGTAAAAATCATTAAATTCACGATTAAATCATTAAGATGCTCTAAATAGATAAAATACTGTCAGATATATAATTATTTTATAATTCAACCTGATTTGAAATTAATAATTTCATTTTGTTTATCATTTATATAAGAAAAAGATGCGATTTTAAACATCACCGATTGGTCCGATTTTTCCAGGTTGAAACAATATCAAAGTGGCTTATTGTTTTGGGGGACGTAACTATGGTTTGACGTAGAATGGTCTGGAAGAATAGGGAGGATAAGGCCTTTGTAGGCATAACACATTCAAGGTTTATAACTCAAACCGAAATCTTACTTACCTACTCTAGGTAAGTAACTGTAAGAGTGACAGGGAAACATGCAATGTGGGCGATAATAGAGAATATACAGATATTTACCAGGCAAAATAAGTAAAATTCAACTTACGGTCTTAGGGCGCTTTAAAATAGCTTTATTGCTACATATTTTACATTGAACTGGCATTTTTGCGAATATCAAAATGAGTTTAAGTACAAAAACAAAATCAAGATTTTGACATCATACAGAAAAGTTTAAGTGTCTTATGTAAACAACTTCCCGAAACTGATGTATTAAATGATCATATTTCTCGCATGCTAGAACTTTTCACGTGTGTTAACAGGTATGTCAATATTTATAAAATCTTACAAACATACATGAATCCCTCATTTGGCAATATATGCTTAAATTGAAACAAACCATTTAGTTCAATTTCGAGTTTGCCCCAATACATAAACATACACAAACATTAAAAATGTATTTAGGGAGGTTGTTTTTCTTAAGCACTTGTTGTAAACAAGCTAAGCCGGGTGGATTTGTTGTTAGTGCCGTGCTGTCTATGCCAATGCTGGATTGTTTAAAGTGTTGTAAACAAGATTTTAGTCAAACACATTATTCTTCCAAGTCTCTCTATTATAGATGTGCAATGTTCGTAAAACGTCGTCAACAAGCTTGTTTCCTTAAAATATGAATGTTCAAAATGTATATATAAAAGAACGTGTATACGCTAATGACTTTTGTTTTTACAAACGAAGGCTAAACCATTCTTTTCCTTTGATTAAAGCATACCACCAAACACAATAGGGAAACATAGAATTATTTATAATTTATCAATCATCCTGACCTACCAATATTTCTTCAAAGTAGACTTAACCTAGTGATACTCAATATTTATGTTGGCACTAAATGGTCAACAACTCTTATCAAGAGAATTTCTATCATTTTACCTACAAAGAGACCAGAGATACGACTTAAACAAATATATCAATGAAGAGTATACGACATTTTGCTTGACAATTTGAAGTTAATCGAATGATTGCCAACATTATGCTTTATCATAACAAAATCAATCATAGATAGCGACCTGAACTCCAGAAATCAGAGTCTTTGCAGTATTTTAAAACTATTGCTGGATAAAGAAAAGAAAGAAATGATAGTTTAGTGCCAAATTATCTTGCTAAGATCAAAACTCATTTAATCAGCTGTATAGAAAAACAAGACTGTCCAAGGATAGTGTGCCACAATTTGCACAAATCTTTTTCACTATATCATTGGCTACAGCGCGTTTGGGATTGAATAGCACAGTATATTAATACGATTGTAGAGAATGAAATGCCTTTTTATATCTATAACCACCAAAAGTATCATTAGTTGGGAGTGCGAACAGATTTCGGGGCTGACAAAGTCCATGATTCATTTTACATGGTGGTTCATTCCTAATATAGGGCCCTTTAAGAAAAAGTAGATACTTGCACTTTGAAGTGTAAGTTAAGAAAGGGAAGATACAATAAGTTCAATGATTATTTATATGAAAGGACATTTCAATTTGTACAAACGCTCATATACTGTGATATTCTATCTTTAACGCACAGTAGTCGATTTGTAATTTCATCTAAACATTTTCAGCCACAAAACACATATGGTCAAATGTTTATGAACCATTCAAATCATAAATCAAATTTACTATATAATATTGTACACTGGCCATTTGCACTACCTATTTTTTAATTCAAAGGTAACATGTTTAATTACCGTGGGTAAAATAAATTAAATACAAATGTGGTTCAATCACTGATTTCTAAAGGTTACCAATTTCATTTTATCAATATAATGGTGTGTAAGTATTAAACCACTTATCCAAAATAACAGAAGAACTACTGTGTGTTGGTTTGATTTTGACATCAAAATCACGTGTCTCACAAAAAAGCGACTGCAAGCGTAACCTTAATTATTTTAATGGTACATTATAAGCAGCCATAACTAGCAGCCATAACTAGCACAAACTAGCAGTTTTTAGATACCCTAGGACCTAGGGTATAAGCTTAAAGAAATCATTAAAATCGGTCAGCAAATGTGGGAGGAGTAGCGTTTTGAAAGAAAAGTTAACGAACTAAACAAACAAATAAATATATATATAAATAACTAACTAAATCAATAACGTCAAAGTGGTGGTACAATCCCCGCCTTGCGTAGCAAGCCGTGGCTAAAAACGCCAAAGGGGTTTGAGGGCAGGGCTGGCACACTGAGTCAATCCGGTATTATCGCTCACACTTTATTACGTTTTATGGCGCCACAATTTGCATAATGATGACGTCACAGCATATATTGATTACGTCATAAAACGTATATCGCCTGTGCTCATACCGGTGTTTTCTATCTACTCACGCGTGTGTTTACAGTCATTTGTTTAAGGGGCCCCTATCTTCATCTCCTAGATGAAAGAAACATTTGATATGGACCATTTGAAAATGTAACACTTTCAGATATATGGTAACAAATGTTGCATAAACAAAACATTATTTTTTCTCAATGAATAATAAGATTTATATTACGTGCAAAACGCGTCTTCGGAAAACGCATAAGATGGGTTTTATATGTGCAAAAACACGTATTTGGACCACGTGCAAACAACAAAATAAGATATGAACATTTTTGGAGACCAGTTTTTACGTTATAATAACGTGTTTCTGTTTACTGGATTATTCGTTGATTTTTCTTTCACAATGAAATTTTGATGATTTTATCAAAAATGTGTTCCTCAAACTGCTCAAATCTCCAAACTAAACAGTATTTTCTCAAAATGTCCAGGTCAGCTAGAATACCTTTGGGGACACCTTTTAATGGGAAAAGCTTGTGATGTGCTTTTCGTGTGTCTAAAGTAGCCAATTCGATAAGAAGCAATTAAGATGTGCAAAAATTTATCCTTGTAAAACAATGCACATACCTTAAACAACTTTCGTGGAGTGTGCCAAAAAGTAAGTCGGGCGTCGCTCGACTAACTAAGAGGTTAGTATCTGGACTTAAAAGTGTGTTGCATATGCGACGGTGTGACCGCTAAATATACTTAAGGACAAAAGTTATGTACAGTTAAAGGTAAAAATTCATATAAAATCAAGTGGTGGATGAATTTTATTCAAATTTTCACACAAGACATTATATGTTTGCAATGATCTCACAAAATTTCATGTTCTTGTCTTAGATAACTTTGTCTTAAATAGAAGTAATATCACACACATCCGCATTTTCCGATTTCCCGTTTCCAAACCTTAACTAACTCATGATTGCATGCAGCTTGTATTGGTATCGCATCCAACGATCAGTGAGTCTATAGGTCTTGGCATCGACGCAATCAGTCTGTTGGGTTGATACTGAGGTATACGAACCATCAATCTACTGGACGCAGTGATATTGATATTGCTCTCCCGGTCTTCGGAAGACCCATTGTCGTGCGTCATTTTGGTACAATAGAAATCGCGAGTGGTCGCTAAATACGATATCGTTTCAGGTTTTTATTAGACCAGGACGCTCCCTTGTGGTTTTGAGCCCATTGGAGCGTAAGCACTGTTTTCGGTTATCACGTACGGGACCAACGAAGGCTCTTTGAAGCCAAATATAATTTTCGCGCACACGTCGTAAAACCGTTCTGGCGCTTATCCTCGGATTATGCCGACCATGAATTGTCCCTGCTGTCTGTAACACACTTCCAAACCTATTTTGAATGAGTGTGAGGCGAATTTCGCGGTCCTGATTATGTGTCGTTACTCGCGGTCTACCGGAATACGGACTATCGCTGGTCAATCGGGTTTCTTCTAAACGACTCAAGAGACGTTAAACTATTGTCCGATGGATGTTAAAATACTTTGTAACAGCATCGTCTGAGGCTCCACCCATAAAAATGCATATATCTAGTTCCCTTTCGATTCAGGAAAGTCGTGGCATATTTAATCTTAGGTCGCCACCAATTTTTCTTCTTGACTTAACCTATCCCTTTGTTATACTATACAGCGACATGTTTTTCGCCGCCATAGACAAAGTATATATGACCAAAGGGCCCTAAATAGTACATATCACATTTGATCAAGTATTAACACTTTGATAGAGAGTATGAACAAATAAACATACTGTATGGTTTTATACATACAGTTAAATATACTTGCCAAATTTAAGTAAAATTGGCCTGAAATCAATTTATTTATTTAAAAGATAAAATTTGAATAAATGTTGCATCTTTTTTTGTTAATTAAACAATCTGCAACGCAGACAAAAAAACGTCCTTTTCCGACTCAATGAAAACGAATCTTTTCAATTTGTTATATGTTTTATTTATGAGATTGCATAGAAACGATATAAACCTATTCTATTCTATTTGTATTCAAGTTCATGTATGTCTCTCGAGATCTCACAAATAGATATATTGAATGTCTTTCATAATTATCCCCCGTGAAAACGAGGGGATATAGGGTTGAGCTTGTCCGTCCGTCTCTCCGTCTGTCTATCTGTCTGTCTGCCTGTTTGTCCCGCTTGATGTAGGGTACTTCGTGAGAGCGAGTTTGGTATGAAGGAGTTGAGCTAAAACTTTTAAATTTTATACACATATAAACCAAAGTCTAAATTTCATTTCGATCGGATGACAATTATCGATTCTGGACCACTTTAAAAATGGTCGATTTTAACTTTTTTCAGATGCCAAGCACTTTGTGCAAGCGAGTTTGTGATGAAGGAATTGAGTTACAGCTTTAATGTGATACACGTATAACCCAATGTCTGAAGTTCTGCTTCGTTTTTGGTTTCATTTCGATCCGTGGAAAATGGCTGCTTCGAAGCAGTTTGTAAAATGGCGAAATTGTCATATCCATAATTATATGAGGAAATGTGGGTGATAATAAAAGATATTATCATTCAAGTATGTTTGAATGAGGGAGACAGTCAATACATGAAGGGCATCCCACGACACATTTTTCAAAAATTTGTTAAATCACCTTAAAACAACTTCACTAAGATACAACAACAAAATACTCCCTTTTGAACATTAACATTTTGCAAAGAGGTGTTCAGTTTTTCCAAGCCAGCTGAGCTGTTCCTCCTTTTCGAGCCAGCTTGGAACAGAAAAGGAACACCTTTTACAATAATTGAACTGTTGAATATAGCTAAATCACATATTATTAATAACAAATAACAGGTTATGAAAATTGCAATAAGTTACGATCCATTTGCTATTAGTTATTCTAATCAATTATCGCAAAATCAAGAAATTATCAAAAAAGTTTTCCCAAAACTGCTAAAATCTCCAAGCTAGAACGAATTTCCTCAAATTCTCCAAGCCAGCTGGGATATGCTGGGGAACATTTTTGTGAGGAACAGGTCGTGACATACTCTTCATACTTGCCCTGTCTTTGCAAGCTGCCAAACAATAATTCAACCTTATCAAAATTCGATATCGATCCATCAATCCATCGATATGAATCAACCACAAATTGTCAAAACGGCATCCCATATAAAAGGAATAAAATTAGGCTTCTTTTATTTTATAAATATAAACATACATTGAAGCTGTGCCTCGTCAAGGTTTCTCGATCTACCACAAAATGTCGAAATGGTATCATATTTTGAAGAAATCGAGCGGGATTTCTCATGTTCAATAAAAATAGCAGAATACTGAAGTTGTGCCTCGTCAGAGTTTCATGTCGATCACCAATGATTTCTCAAAATGGCTGCACCTGTGGAAGGCATCAAGCTAGCGCTCGTCGAGTTTGATAGATAAAAATTGGTCGAAATTACGGCAGTCTCAACATAGAGCATAGGAAATGATTCCGCGTGTATCGTTAAGTTGTGAGGACTACGTGATTCCTACGTTTTTAGGACGAAAATGTAATAAAACAGTGTAACGACAACGTTGTGAGAAAGACGTGAGAAAGGCATTGTGAGGATGATGTTGTTAGAAAAATGAAGTGAAAAAGACGTTGTAAGAAAGTCGTTGTGAGAAAGACGTTGTAAGAAAGTCGTTGTGAGGAAGACGTTGCGAGGAAAACGTTGTGAGAATGACAAAAACATAATCGCATTCTATATTAATAACATGGTATAGCAAAACTTAGTTATGATTAGTAACAAAACTATAGTTATAATTGAGCAGTTTTTGAAGCTTAAGTCTATATAGATACTTAAAAAAAACACGAATTGATTAAACAAATGTCCTTTTTATATTGAACCATTCCTCTGTTTTTTATCCAAACGCACACGCCATAATATGTAGAAGTGGACCCGCAAATATTGTCCTAATTATACGATTTTGGTTCTGGATCATTCAACTATGGTTTGCATAACATATCAAGCTGAATTGCTAAGCTGAATTGCTAATCTTATTTGCTCAATATTTGACTTCAAAAATTGTACTCTTCGTACAGAGCGCCCAAAATCCTTGTCCTGTTTGGAAAATGCGGTTGTTTTGAAACGAATATATGGTTATGTGGGTACTGAATTAATATGTAAATTATACGTATTCGTGTTTATATTTTATCGAAACAAATTTTAATCCTTAATTTGCCAAAGAAAGTATGAATATAGGAAAAACAATAAAATGAAATACATTTCTAACTAAAACTTATATTTCTGAGCAACAAAGAAATATATGAGTGTTTTTACTAATTGTTTTGTTTTATGTGGTTATAGAAGAGTATCAAGTTTCTTGGCATGGTAAAACAAAGAAATATTGGAGGAATTTTAACTCCCATTTCAAGGATAGTGAATATTCGTTGATAAATAAGAAAGTTGTGAATAAGAACCAAAAGTATTTCGTGACATTAGGACAATATTTGCGGGTCCACGTTTACTTTAGAACGTCGTTACTTTTGCGTTTCTAAACGCCCGCTCAAAAACCCTATTTGCGTTTTATACGAGCTATCTTTTTTAGTGTCGCATTAGTAGAATGCATTGAAAGCTACAGAAAATGCTGCGTTTAAAAACATGAATGTAACCACGACCTACACGGTATAATAATGGTATGAAAAACGATAATTGAAACATGAACATGTCTATTACGAGTATTACATAGTGTTTTTCAAGCTGACCATACAAACATAATGGTTGAGGTGGGTTGGAGAAAGTGAACACTATTTAGTAAAATATGAATGTCATAAAGAAGTTTTCTTTCGTAAAAAAATGTGTCTTTGGATTAGCTTCCATTCCATGCAAATATCTTATTGTTATTGATTGTGTCAGAATTATAAAATTCTACCGCCATCGCGAAATTTCCGAATTCGCACATTCCTTTGTTCAGATACAAATGTGAAATTTTCTAAAGTTCTTGTATCATTTGTGTTTACATCAAAATATGCTAAAAATCTTATAACAAAAACAATTATTTAATGCATTGTATAGGATTTTATTACCTGTTTGCATTAATATACTGATTAATACAAGATTCTAGAATATTAATAAGCGCATGACAAAATGGGAAGTTTTTTTCCCCTTTTTTTGTCGATGAAAATGGTGTTTTGTTTTAATGTATTTCTTACTGAGTTCTAATCGGAAATCTAAAAACGCTCATTGTGCTTTCAAAAGCGAGTTTCACAGAAGAAATACATTAAAAAACTCAGGTTTTAATGGGTAAAGATTCGAAAATTTATTCAGGTTGTAAGGGTTGTATAATTATTCCAATAACACTAACGTCTATGATTTAGAATATGATGTTGAGCTAAAATATTTAATGTAACGTTGAAAAGTTAAACATTAAAATCGACATGCATGATGAATACGATTTTCAAAAAGATTAGACAAAATGGTAGCATTGTCAATTAAATTATTTAATAGTTAGGTTAAAAAGTTCAATATTATTTCAGATGAGTTTGTAACAATTGTTTTTCAGTCAAAGGCACTTGTGGCACAATAGAAGGGAGCGGCACAGGCCTCACTGGTGGTGACACTCTAGCATGACGTGGATCCCGAACATTCACCATGTCTATATGCGTATATCCTATATGTCCATGTGACGTAGAGATACCATAACTTGGCGGCGAGTGACATAAGCTGTTTGGACTTGAAGCTGATGTGGATTTCGGCGGCAAATGGACCGCAGGGAATCCCATATGGAGATGGGGTAAGGCACTGTCTGGTAATATCACATTTGGCACGATATTTGGTGTATGTCCGACTGGTAATGTAGGGATTTGGGTTGGATATGGAGGTAAGCCAACGGCTAATCTCTGTTCATGTTTGATCGTTGCTGGAACAATGGGTGGCGACAGATTTGGTCGTATATGTCCATGTGGTAGAGCCGGAGATACAGCGGCAGGGTTAGGTGACTTATTCTTATAAACATCGCTAACTAATTTCTTCATTTCCTCGAGCGATTTATTGAGCATTAATATGTAATTCTTCGCAAGTAACAACGTCGATATTTTGGACAACTTACGCACCGATGGACCGTGTGCGTACGGCATTACTTCGCGTAGTCCATCGAGGGCCGAGTTGAGGTCGTGCATCCGTTTCCGCTCCCGCGAATTGATTTTCAATCGCAAATCATGCAGTTCTGTTTCATCGGAGCATTTCGATTCGAGATATGAACGTTTGCGTCGTTTTTCCGTCTTATGGAATGTCGTCATTTCGGTGCTCCTGAGTTGTTCGGTATACGATATATTTTCTCTCGATTGTAGACTGTTCACTGATTCGTCATCAGATACATCTTCAATATCCAAGTAACTGTCACCATACTCTTTGCTATCCATTTTGGTGATATTTTGGAAAATCGATATGATACACTTTTTAAAATAAGAATTTCGAGTGGTGAACGTGGTGAAATTTGTGTTTATTATATCCAAATTGACAATATGAATCAGTTTAGATTTACGCTTACGTTTTATCAAATTGCGATAAATCTATTTTTAAATGCTGCTAATCATGATATATATTCCTTCGATATCATATACATCGTTTTTTAACAGTTAAGACAAACAGAGTTCATCGAATCGTTCTCAACAACATCCCTTAGTGACAATAAACCCGAGAGACTCTGGTTATTTAAGAACATCAATTTGACTCTCGTTTTCATTTAAAGATTCCTCTGGGTGCAGGCTGGGGATAGGCCTAAAATATTGTCCAATGAAAAGTGTCGCATTCGGGGTTGATGGGCGTGAAAGTGGCGTGTGGCGGGTAGCAGATGGGGCGGGGATGCGTCTGTTGATGCATTTTCAGGGGGTTTGACGAAGTTAAATTGCGTTTAGGTTTTTTTTGTTCTAATGTAATTTTATAACAAACGAAACGTTTGGTAAGTTCTTGTTGTTCAAGTTGTTTACTTTTTAAAAGCAGTTTTTTTTTCATTTAACAAAATCAACATGAATTCAATGCAAAGCGATGTTATCATTAGTTTAGACAAAAATCATTCACACAATACAATAGAAATACTAAAATAGCTGAACATGTTGAAAATAAAACAATCGTCTGTTATCGTTTACAATCATATCGTTTCATATTTTATTCAATTAATTCGCTTTAAATAACCCATATTATATTATGTTTTGTGAGGTAATAATATTGTTTGCAATATTCATTTAATTTAACAGTCATCCGGCTTTCGAAACATTCTTAGTGAACAATAGACTTCTGTGTTAGTATTAATAATATATCAACCAGAAGTTTTCCTAAGTATCGTGATATAACATTGTTTGAAAATCATCATTTTAAATATCCTCGGGTTCCTTATAGTTTCGGACTATGAGTCATAGGTTATAGATTGTGCTCCTGCTTAATAACAAACGTAGGTACAAGGAATTTATCGGCATCAGGCGCGGATCCGGAAAATATTGAACATGGGGGCCAACAGTATAAAATATCAAACCGAACCGGAAGGGGTTCAAATTTATTTCTTGTATTTCATTTAAGGGCGAATGAGTGGGTGCGCACCGGGTGCGCCTCGCTCTAAATCCGCGCCTAGACATGGAGACAGAACATCTTTTTCGGTAACAGCTTGTGTGACGACGGGTTGACAAGAGCGTTAAATGGACAGAGCGATAACAAAATGAACTCACAGTCATTCTTATTTAAATGAAATAATTCAAAAACAAGATACGTGTTTTTATGTTGGAATGAATAATCATTTACAAAATACGGCAGTCATGTACCCATGAATGTCGCTCATCATGAGGGCGTTATGACAAATGAAGCATTCGTGTAGTAATCGGTCGTTGAATTTTGCGAAAAAAAGAATTAGGATTACATGGATACATAAATTACACTGCAAATACAACGTCATTTACATCATGATTTTTTGTATGTATAAACAAAAGCAAGAACTTTAACTTTCAAACATAATATTAGGTGTATGAGATCCCGAGTTTAATCATAAACGTCATTCTTAATGAAAATGAAAAATTCTAATGTTAACGTCCCTCGTATATATATATATTTTCAAAAACCATTCAGTATCATCCGCTTAGAAAAAACCCTGCATACATCATACAGTCCATCTATTTCCACTCCTTCATTTCTTTAATCACATCCTGGTGCGAACAGATCCTCGCAAAGCCGCGCATGTTTTTCACAGAATGGTCATGATCCTGTTGATTGAGCGTAGCGACCGTGTCCTCGACCAGCGTAACCATGAATCCGCGATCAGCGGCGTCACGCACGGCTGATTCCACACACCAGTTGGTCATCATGCCTGTGACTACCAGTTGCGTCACGCCTTTATAAGGAAAAAATAATATGTAGAAACAATCCAGATCAGGATCCATATGTTTTGAGTAATATCCGTTAATATTGTTGACATGAGATTCTCATTTGTAATAACACGTCGCGGAACCACGCGCGTATAGTAATAGCGTGTCATAGTGACCATGTTATTTTTTTTTAAATATTTTGTACATAAACAAGACTCTTCTAAAAAAATTTCCGTATTTGAAACATAATTATTCTAAACGGTGTTGAATTGCTAGAAATGGTTGCAGTCAATCTACGGATGTGACAATATTCAAAAATATGCATTTGCCAGTGCGACATTTCATTTTGATATAATATTAATTCAAACCCAAATTTCGTAGCACATATTCGATATTGGTACTGTTGAAAACACTGCATGCCGTTTTTGGAATCATGATCTCATCTTCAACGGGAACCAGTGACGGCAATATTTTGGCTTCATCTGATCCTGTATCGAAAAAAAAAATCTTTTTTTTTTTCAATGTTTTAGTTAGGATTCTACGTATCAAAACATACCAATGCCGAATTAAACATCAGAAAAAATATATGTATACGAACATATACTCAAGCATTCATTGTAAAAAAATATAAAGATAATGGTCATAGCAATTTCAAAATAAATTGCTTTGAACTCGCTTTGAACAATAGCGTATAATCATGGCTATCGTAAAAAAATGTAACAAAAAAGAAGTGTCAAATTGATCTAAGTCTATGCTAGATTTGATAGCTATAGAATAGATTTCAAAATATTACCTTTAGGAACTGTAAATCCCCCTAGCTTATATTCCAGGCTTTGATCTCGTCCATCCCTCGTAAGCGCCTCAATATACGTGTAAATCACATCACATTTCGGCTTTTTCGAGCGAAATAAATCCAACAGCGATTGAATATTTGGAATTACTGTCTCATCGAGTCGTTTAAATATGTATTGATGTTCTTCTGATATATTACCAGGATCCTCATCTTTGAAAAATCCCTTTCCTGGTGTAGCGCAATATATTTGCATGTCAATGACCAGAAGGGCGCATTTATTGGGCTCCAGCGCTATTTCCCATGGGCTAGACATCTTGGTGTTTTTTTTCTCTAAAATATAAAAATACACATGAAGGGTTCCGTATAAACAGGTTTAAGCTCAATGAATCAGGCTACCTGTATTTGTCTAGATCGTAAATGAAAATGTCTTGAACCATATCATTGATATTTTACCTTATCCATATCATATGACCTTTTTATTAAGCATAAGCAACGTTCCTGGAAGAAATTACTAGAATCGGGAATCCATTTTTCGATGTACTGGGGGCAAAATCATAATTTCTTTTTGCCACAGAAATTACTTAAATCAATATTTTTAGTTGATATTTGGCATCATGGTAGATACATCATTTGTGCAATAATTTATGTTATATTTATTTCAATACTATTTGGTTAAATGGTTGAATATAGCAATGAAAGTAAGTAATTGACAGTTCGATGCAAGAATCTATTATTCGCAGTAACACCCTTTTATTCATAACGCTTTCCAAATATGGTCTCCAAAGCTCAAGAGAGAGTGAAAACCTTTTGTTTAGTGTGAGATACACCATGAATGGATGACGTCGCGACATAGGCGATATATTTCAACGTTTTTGTATAGTCTAAAACATTTGAAATAAAGAAATGTAATGCATCAACTTTATTAACTTATCTAACCAGGCCTTACAAAAAATATATTCAATAGTATAGTACCATACTCTAAAAATTCTTTAGCCGTCTGTTAAAAAAAACTATCGAATATTCTCATAGTGTACTCTCAGTGTATTAAACCTTTATACTTGTATAATACCCGCAAATCATACCAAGCATGCTTTCATCATTTACTTAAAGCAGCACCAAAGGCGTGAGTAAAAGTATGAGCAGCGCCAAAGGCGCGAGTAAAATATGACATGATTATCAAAATTTTAATGCTACAATGCATTAGAAAATTAATTCAATTTAGTTAAAATAATTCCTTCTTGGTCGGAATTCATTGCAAAAGTCGAAAAAATATTCAAATACCTGCAGGAGTCGCTGTTTCACAGATCCATGCAGAGGTTAACAGGGTTACCCGTCCTAGCCATATATTGAACATATTTCACAATATT
>LQRL01138409.1:11098-28172 GCA_001703475.1 Hydroides elegans | reverse complement strand
ACAGACGGACAGACGGACAGACGGACAGACGGACGGACGGACAGACAGACGGACAGACACGCTCAACCCTATATCCCTCCGTTTCACGGGGGATAATGATTAACACATTTTGAACGGATAAGGTATCTGGTTGAACTTGTCGCTTTTATAGACCCGACTGTGCAATGATAAAACTTATATAGTGCCCCCCCCCCCCTTCACCCCTCCTCATCAATTACACATGGTTTTATTAAATGTCCAGGCAATACAATAATCTAAACGACGAGGACGATCTTGCGTTATGGGAAATTCATGCAAAATTGTAAGGGGGAGTAAATAATCGAAAGTCATTGTAAAAACTTTGCCGATTCGCACTTAAAAAAAGAAAACGAGACATAGGCATGGGTTTTATATTGAGTATATATAGACGAATGGTATAAAGCACTATCCAAAGGTTTATTAGCGTGGTGCCATAACCAGAGAAGCGAATTTAAAACACTGGATTTTAGCTATAGAATGTTTATGAAATACAAAATATTAACAACTTTTAAATTATTTAATTTATTTTTCTCAAGCGAGGCGAGCGAAATCATATTATCTTTTTGCCAAATAAAAATGTTACTCGCTTTGGTGATTTGGCGATTTGGTGATTTTTTTTTCACAATTTTTGTGTGCTTTTATATCTTGATATTTTTCATATAGAGTCTATATTTCCATATTTCTGATAAATACAGATTGAAGGCACAATTTTAAATTATAAAAATTATGCAGGCTTATTCGATTCACAAATCTATTGTGTTAACACAAATATCCAGCTTTAATGAGTACAATGATCAAACGTGCGAGTGATATGTATATCAAAATAAAATTGAGAATTTGCAAAAATGTTGCATCAAACGTAACCTATCCGAACCATGCATTTGTCGAACCGGCACACATATAAAATTTCCCATAAAAAGTGCTAAATTTTCAGAGGACCTTTCACCATTTGTGTGACTAACATGTTTTTAGAGACGTCCCAACGTATAGGGTCGTCCGTGACAATGATCTAGGGGTCTAGACACCAGACGAACATTTTCGAAAATCTGCAGCTTTTTTGAGGCCGTTTCTATCTAGATTCCTACTACAATAGATACGCGTGTGTGTGTGGCACAGGTTGATACTCACTAAACTACATTAAAGTAGAATGTTTTTCAACTCTCCAAACGTCTTGCGTTCTAGTGGCTTATATATTTATGATCATCTGCAGTGTTTCTCTCAAAAGCGGGCAAAAAACTGAGCAATCATAGAGCAAAACATTTTGCAATTGCAAGGTTTGGATAGACCATAACAATTAAGCTAAAGATAATCAGAGGCCACATGAGTCCCAAGTGCATTCCATTTCCTGGCATTTGCTGTGACACAGGGAATGAATGAAATATGAAATATCAAAACAATCAACAAACTAAAACCTCAAAATAATTATTTAAACAGTTATTTCTGTTTACTTTTTAAAATTCTTATTATTACAAAAAAAATAATTAGAGGTTTTCTTTTTACATCTTAAGGAAGAAGAAACAAAATTATATTTCTTACATGGCGGTAAAATATTTCATAGATCATGGAAAATTAATGATCTATCCGTCTCTTTGGCTTATGACAATGATTAGATTCGTGTTAATATTGAAATCCCAAATACACAGGAACCCAAAGGAGACAAACTTGTATGAATTCTGGTCTTCACATTTAAATGAAGCCCTCCATACTTCCTGTTATTAAAACATAGACGGACTAATCGAAAATTGACGCACTTTTCAATAACTTTTGAGCTTTTATGTTAATTTTTTCCTAAAGTGTGTTTTCTTTGTCATTGTTCTGTATAACAATAAAACACACTATTATCACCTTTTAAAGTAATGTTACTTAATTTCAAGTAATAAATCTTAGTTTCGATATATGGATGATTAAAACTTACAATGATGGCCACGTGCTATAATCGAAAAATGACGCACCTGTGCTTATGTCAATATAACCGGTTCGGAAATATCAATATGATGTTTATCTGATATTTGTTTTGTGATAAATGTATTTTGGGTAAGATAAATCCTTAAAATTGTTTGAATTTTCGACATTCGCGGCGCTTATAAAGTCACTATATCATAATACATGAATCATGCCTTATGCCAACTAATTTAAGCTATATACTTGCATATAATTGAAGAATCATTACATTTAACATGCATGATAAGCAAGTTTTACCTTTATTTTGATACCTTAATGCAAATACATATCGACGGATCAATTTTAACTTGAAACGTAAGACATGTATATAACTTCCATGTATATTAATTGCAGTTATGAAAGTATACTTCTCATACATTGAACTGTCTTAAATGTTGGAGTTGTTGATCAATTTGGCATATCTGATAATCCAATATGTATTTTATATCCAAAATCCTTTTAAATCATTGTTCGTTTGTGGTAAAAACAGGGTGCGTCAATTTTCGATTATGCACCTGGTGCGTTTTATTGTATATAATTCATTATATACTGGAACCGTGATTCATAGCAAGAATTATTGTTATATGATTTCAAAGAGCTATGATAGTGTGTTCTAATGACATACAAATCGATGGAAAAGTTTAACCGTTCTATGAGATATTCGAGTCAATAGCATAAAAGAACCCGAAAAGTGCGTCATTTTTCGATTAATCCGTCTACCCACGGCGCTGACGGACAAAGTAATCAGTCATCCAGGGGTGTACCTTTAGCAAAATTTCTAGTCACGCCCGCGCGACTGGCTCCAAAATGTTAGTCGCGCGAGGGAAAAGTTAGTCGCGCGGCTGGTCACGACGAATGTATACATATGAAAAAAATATACCGGTAAGCAAGGTATTGTTTAAAACGTATCGCAAAGTATCTCCATACAGAAAAGGCTTAAGTACCATCTCTACTTGAATAATTGAAATGCGAGCGCCTACGCGCGAGCCGAAAATTACTATTGATTACAATAAATTCAGTTTTATATATTAAGGTAGAAATTATAGACTTCACGAAAGTCTTGCACCACTTGCGTTATGTTTTGCCTAAAAAGAAGTGCAGTTACTTACTTACAGGCATACATATACGAACGTATACTTATCACCAAAGACATGGCTGTCCACAGCTGGTGTTCGATTTAAGTACCTATCTTTGAAGATAATATCTTTATGACGGAACATAACGCTGAAACCATTTAAAGTTTAAGCGGTGCCACTCAACCAAAACCGTTTTCACGATTCAAATCAACAAAGTGTATAAAGCGAATGGTAAATGTATCAATAATGTTTTAATAATTGAGCAATGTCTTCTCATATATTGAGCTGATTAGAATAATGCGAGCGCCGAAGGCGCGAGCGTAAAAAAAAAGTACAATTACAATAAGAAACACATTAAATTATTATTTACTGACAATGTTTATTTATTATCAATTAAATAAACGAGAAAAAGTTAGTCGCATGGCGCGCGACTAACTTTGAAAAGTTAGTCGCATGGCCAAAAAGTTAGTCGCATACGCGACCGCGCGACCGCTACTGTACACCCCTGGTCATCAGATGGGCATGAATGGATAACAAAATGGCAATAGCGTCATGTTATAGTAGGTGGTTATTGGCAAATAATGATTGAAAGGATTAAAGAGTTAACAGGAACCAACAGGAACCTGAACAACCTAAGGCGTTCTATGGCCTTGCTTTGAAGGTAAGGAGGATATAACCTAAGCCTACTTGTATCAAGAATTAAAAGGCATTAACAATTACAAAGCAAATTAACAAACCGGATTCTGTTCATAATTATCATTCAAAATTCGGTTTTGACAACAGAAATTGCCATTTATAGTCTCAAACTAACATCATCGTCAGAGGAATGCGATTGCAACATTAGTTATGATTAAACATGGAAGTTATATACTCCTTCGTTTCACGGATGATAATGAAAAGCCAAGCCGGTTTTGTATAAAGTCGTCGGTCATTCAGTAAACATAAACAGGTGACAAGGCTATAATGGTTATTGCTAATCACTCAATAAAGAATCAGAGCCCAAAAGAGTCTCAATGTCGTATTCATATGGCGTTTCATTTCATGATAGTGGATGTTTGCAGCGGGGGAAGGGGGGGAGGGACTGATGGAGTGACAATATCCAAGCAATAACATGAGCAGGATATCCAATATCAATCATTAGGATTCAATATTCGGGGAATCCTTTTAAAACTACGGTATCACTCGGGATTTTTAATAATCAAACATCAACAAGAAACAGGTCAACTGCATGTCTTATTTGCAAAATTGGTTGTTTTGATGAGTCGCTTTTATGCCATTGATTAAATATATGACAATATTATAACAAATAACCCGTTACATTCCAAGTCTTAAAACAAACATGCTGCGCAGAGAATCAGAGACTTTCCAGAGTCCCCATGTTTCGCTTGTTGTCAGTTTTCTAGTCTTAGATGCAACAATAGAAAAATTTGAAAATTAAAACGCAATATCAATGCAATTTAAGGAGCAAAGTTTCAATTAGCATAATTCGGGTTCACTGCAAATATATCATATTTCAAGGTACAATGTCGTTAACTTAAAATGGTTTTGAATTACCCGACCAAATAGACTAGATAGAGTAGGCTATATACTTCTTACCGCATAAGTGATTTAACATCGAAAAGCTCCCAAATGTTTTAATTTATAGCAAAATGTTCAACTAAAAAGATATCAAAATTGATTATATCTTTAACTTGTTTTCACCTTATAAAGCGGGACCTCGCGCGCCGCCTGTACTATCCTATGTAGATCAGTCGTATTTTGACGCACAATGGGTGGAATAGGGTTGCAGCATGCCAGAATACCTGTAGCGTGCCTTGGTAACGTCTCAGCAATCTGCAGTAACATGTGGTTCGGTAGGACATACCTAAAAGAAAAGATCAGAATATTATGTCAAGCATATGGAGATCAGTTGTGTTTTGACGATATGCCTGACCCTAACATGTAACGTCTCGGTAATCTGCAGTTAAATGTGGTTGGGCTGTACATGCTTGAAGGAAAGTTGGTAAATTCATACAAAATCAGGGAGCAAACGGGCTATATACTTGATAATAGTCCTCTATAGCTCAGTGGTAGAGCACTAGGTCGTGGGTTCGATTCCCGATTGTCCGTCCGCGGGCCTTGTGCTCGTACGTTCAAACGATACTAGTTCTTAACGAAATACTTGAATTACATTGTATGCGCTCTTTCCTGTTGGTTACGCATGAAAGTTTGATTATTAGTGAAATATACATGATACGGTTAAGAATAAAAGATGACCATCTGACTATAAAGACCCTATCCTATGATGAAATAGTGTGTTGTTCTGCAACATAAATAACCATATCATTTCGTTTCTAAAAGTGTTACCTTCAACCTGGTACCTCTCGAAATCTGTGATAGTACATAAATCACCCATGGATACCCCCTTGACACTTTTTTTTTTTAGATATTTATAAATCACAAGCGGTTCAGGAAACCCCGAGATGGCCTACGGGGTATATATAAAAGCTACAGATGCTACTAGATGCCCTCTCTCCCGAGAAAAACAAAGACAAACAGGAAATAAAAACAAGTAATTAAATATGATATGGAAATATACCTAAATTAGCAGTAAGTGCATATATGTTATGAGAAACGCATTGGAACGGTGTAAAATCTTTTGATTTTTATATACGGCTTAATCAAACCTAAAAGATTTGGCCATGGAAGTCATTTAAGGCTTCGTTGTGATAATTGCAATGCTAGGTTACCGGGTCTGAATGAGAGTTGTTTATCATATAAATTATTAGTTTCAGAAACTTATATCCTGTTCAAAGATCCAGGGCTGAGAAAACTTACATGCTTAATGCTGCCCGTAGATTATACATATGTACTCCTTTGGGGCTATTTTAGATAGGCCTCTCAACTAATGTTTTTTTTTTAACAAACATATATATAAATTGCCCATTTTTATTACCCGCACATTGTGCATGCGAAATTCGTCGTTTTTATTTTTTATTTTTAGAAACTGAGATTGTAGGCACCTTTGAAACAGCATTTGTACCATTTAACTTTTAAATCTGAAGTGTCATCCGCAGTTCAATACATTCTTATGGAGTATGCCCTCCTATTATGTGATTGTCCCACAGCCTGTGTTTTTTTATTTAGTCCTACATGTTACGATGTAGGTCTATAGATTCATCATACATGGTGTAACTTATTGCGAATGTTTCATTTTACCCTGTGCTTTCGTCCTCGGTTCGCGCAGTCTTGTCTCGCCATGCATACAGTCCCTTGAGCGCGTGCTGTTGCTGCGAATTGAAGACCTTCTTGCTCTTGCGGTACAGCTCCATGTGACTCTCATCGCTAAACACTGGCTTCTCATATTTCTGTAATAAAAAGTTGTAAACAATCGTAAAAAAAAACTTTACGATAATTTCACAAACTGCAATACGAAAGGACAGTGAATTGGTTGGACGGGTAGCTAAACAGAAATCTACACGCTCCTCCTTGTTTCAAATGACATACTTAAAAAAAAATAAACTATCTATACATCATCAATATTAATTCATAAATAACTTGTTTAAGCCAGTTCGCTTATTGTAAAATAGGAGGTCGCAACCGAAACTTTTTAAGCACCTTTTACTTTTGTTCCATAACAATTGAATGCTCTTTATTCTTTAAGGCAATTAACAACTTGTGACGACAGGCGCTTTGTTATTAACCCGACTGATTTCCCCTGAGTGCAAGAAGGCAACCAACGCAGTCTTTACTTTACACCTTACGAAACACTTAAGAAAGAGAGATGCGTCACAAAAAACAATAGCACATCGTAATTTAACCTTTACTAGTGTTTCAGTTGCTATCACACGTTTAAGGGTCTCCAAAGCGACTTGCTTTAAAAATCGCAGAAAAATTCTTATGAGGTGCCATCAAGAAACGATTTTGAAAAGCCTTATCATATCTCATCAGTTTACATTATAACTTAGTTTACCTTATACACTGTACAATAAAGCCCCCCACATCCTTCCTCATTGTGGATTCAGGGGCTGCTCGCGAAGACGAACAACAAAAGACCATTCTAGTCGTGGCGAAAAATAGCATTGAAAGACTATTCTAAAACAAAACTTGCACACGAAAAAGGGAAAAGGACAAAATACACACCAGGACATAAATAAGACATATCAATGCACAATCAGCCACCCAGTTTCCATTACCTTTGCGCAAGTCTGCGTGCTCCTCGTAATGACCGATAATAGGAGATTATTCTGGCAATGCGCGAGATTAAAAAAATATTCAAAAATATATATATATAAATCTCACACTTCTTTTACCTTTGCGCAAGTTTGTGTGCTCCTCGTAATGACCGATAATAGAAGATTATTCTGATCGTTGCCACGTGACAGCAGGTCGGAGTGCATGCGATCGTATATGTAGAGCAAATAGTGCGTGTCCTCTCGCGCGTACTTGATCAATTCCTGAGGTAAGGGTCTGTAAGAAAAAAATGTATGTAAAGTGTATAGATTTTACCAAATTTAAATAAATGTGATTATGGAAGCGAGCCAAAGATTCCCTTCACTAATTAACATTGCACTCTAATCAATCTTGATTTCTCAGTCGCCAAGCCCGACCGTCTTTTGGTTGAGTTCAACATAACACAGCATATATTCTCTCTCAGAGTCCCCATCTAATAAACTTCCACTCACTATCATTCTTTCCATGTCCGTCTAACCCACTCTTCTCGATTCGTCCATGCATCCCTGTCCATACCTGATTCTCCAATCAGCCAGCTGGAACTGCTTGTCCGGATCAATGCCACAGAAATGTTGCATAAGATGCGCCAGTGAAAAACGCGAGAAGCCAAGGACGCGAGCGGCCTGGCCCGTGTCGAACATATTCACGATGTATAAGCCGAGGTCGCGCTGTAGCCATTCTATGTCACTATCGGCACCGTGGAATACCTAAGGGAAGGGGAAAAGTTCTATTTATCATATTGAATAAACGGATAAAAGGTAGCATTGACGTATTGGCACGTTCACAAGGTAGAAGCCAAGGTCGCGCTGTAGCCATTCTATGTCACTATCAGCACCGTGGAATACCTGTGAGGATATAAGAAATTGGAAAATATGTGTTTTAAGAACACGTCTTTTTTAAACAATACTTATCATAACGGGTGGCCCTGTGGAATATTTCGCGAAGCCTAAGGATAGTTTTACATATACATGTAAGAATACATTGTACACCGTCGTGACCACACCACAAGGATGATCGCACTGTGGATTACATTTCAATGATTGGTATCAAATTTATTGCGCTAGAGTTAATTTGAATTGATCACGCAAATTGGTAGGAAAAAGCCCACCAAATATCCTAATCAAAAGGCGTGTCAAACCAGGCACTGAGGGCCTGAATCTCAATTTAAATTTAAATCATAATCACGCAAACAGCCAAGGTTCAAAATAGTGGTGCGATACACGCGGCTCCTACCTTCACTATTTTTGGATCCGTAAAGACCTCATTCAAGACATGTAGCTCCGACCTCAACTCCAGTGTATCCACAATGTAATCTTTGCTTCTCGTCGACAACTGCATGAGACATGTGAAACCCAAATAGGTCCTGTACGAATGATGTTCCAGATCCACTGCAATTTCGTTGCAGTTTTTCAGGTCGCTGACTAATTGGTCGAGTTGTGACGTTTTCTTGATGAACACGAGTTCGGTATCGTCGATCGGTTTGGCTAGCTGATTAAATAAGATAAAATACGCATTGGCCAATTATTTCCAACATCATACGAACATATATAAAGTGTGAAAAATAAGATAGTTATGATCTTATCTTTTTTGATAGTCATGTAACATCATTAATTTTAAAAACAAATCCTGTATGAGCTCTGAAGTGTTAATATGTGTTTTTTAAATAGCACTTAAGCAAATTCATCATGGCAACTTTGTTTTCTAATAGTTCAAAATCCTTTAATTCTTAAATCCTGTACTATTCTTTGAACAATCAATGCAACCTAGATTTAATTAAGTTATTTAAAGTATTAAATACACACCTGTGGGGTGCGTTTTTCTAGCTGCTTGGCAGAGGGTTGGAAGTGATCCAGTTCAAACTGGTATGGATGTGGGTAGACTATGCTGAAAATAGAATGACAAATTTGTTCCGGAGAGTTAAGATGCATATGATCTATAAACTGACATTGATAAATTGATCAACAAATATTTTACTTAACTTTTAACCCATGTATCAACCATTTTTCGTTAACATTTGCATCATGACTCCTGATTTATGTCGTAGGACGAAATCGAACGATGATATCGATCAAAAACAATATTTCTTCGAGAAAATACAACGGTTGGAATAGTTCCACAAAAAATCCACTAAGTACCATTTTGCACCGAAATCTTATTGAATATATGGAAAATAGTTTACTTGTCATCAATAGTCTTTTGTGATTCCTCTTCCATCTGGATTGTCATCACCTCTGAAAGAATGAGAGTAAATTTGAAAAGATATACCAAAAGGCGCGAAAAGCTCGAAACTTTTAACAATGTGTCGTTGTTTGAAAGAAAATGTCCAAGCTTGTGTTGAACTTACCGATTCGATTACAATTACACTGTGTTACACTCAAAAATATACATGAATGAAATTGTGTCTACTTTATAAACTCGACCTCGCTGATTACGAATCTGAACTTAAAAATGTTCTATCACGTCCCGTTTTTCTGTAAAATCGATTTTTCATTTTTGGAATTTTTGACGATTTTTTATGGTTCTGACTTCATAGTTTGAGATAATGTTTTTAATTACAATCTAAACCTACTCAAATTTTAGTTTTTCGGTTTTCATTGTTCATAATCTATCCAGCAAAGATGCTATTAACATCCATTTTCATCGCCAACTAAGAAAATACTAGTGATTCATATATAAATCTCAAAGAAAAACTTGTTTTTCAAAAAATCATTCCTTATTCGAATTTCAGTGAGTTAATGTCTAAAAATCCCTAACACGATTATTGAATTGTTCAGGAATAATGATTTTGGTTCATAATGTTACAATTTTCTTTTTTATATAATATATTTTACACACGGAAAGCAACCTTATGTTCAAGCTATCGTAATGCCAATGTTCAGGCCATCATAATTTCGTAAGAAACATAAAAATATGCGGAGTCTGACTTAATCTTATTCATTATTAAACATTTATACAATATGAAATATAAAAATGCATTTGTAAAAATCGTTATATTGAAAAAAATACTTAAAGCGCAAAGGTAGGTAATTCGCATGGACTTAAACGGGCCGCGCATTCCTTAAGATTGTGAGCTTAAATGTTATTATTTACATGGTAATACCACAGGTTCTAGGCATTTTCATGGAGAATATTGATCGGACTACAGTATTAGTTATAAGACTATAGTCTGCCCGATCGCTCAAAGAAAATATTTTTAAAATTTTCTGATTTATTTTTTATGACTTTGCCTAGGGTACCCCTATGTTCGGGAAGTTATCAGAATATGTTAGTTTGTATTTATGGATAAAATATATTTGTTTAGTCCATATAGTGGTCAAACATTTATATAGAGCATATTTCAAATCTTTTAGAATCAATTCATTTGAAATATTTACCGAATTGTAGTTTCTTTTGACAAAAATAGAGAAACAAATGTAAAATTTAAAATGCAAATTACAGAAAATTGTGACGTGATGGAACAAAATGGACTTCGGATTCGGGTTAAGCAGGCCAAAATCATATAAAAACAGACTTTGCCTTTAATGTATAATTTTTGAGGTGCCAATTTATAACACAGTGTTACCAATGAGGTGTCTGATGTGAGGATAGAGCTCCAAACCCCTTCATCTCTATATATCATTCTCTCTATCTCGCTCTTTCATCATACTTATAAAGTGGAGTTTTGAAGTGAATGACCAGAAATTAAGATATTTTATTTAACCTTCCTAAACATATTTTGCTTTGTTTAAATTGTCTAGGTATTCCAACTAGCATGTTAATCCCTTACGAATCCATACCTGTCAGTGTCTTCAAAGCGTTCGGCTTGTCTTTGATTAAGGGAATGAAGGGCTTATATGAATTATCCACTTTGTCCTTGAACTTGAGCTGCGGTCGTTGGATATTCTTGGCTGAGAGCAGCCGGAAGGAGAGGCCCTTGGGTTGCATCCCTGCTCGACCCTGTAAAACGAAAACGATGTTGGTTGTGTGAAAAAAAATGTGTTGGTATTCTCATTATATCTCTTAAACTGTTCGAATGATAACCAGTGATGTATTTAATACCCAGCCACTGTACATAATATGCGCCCTACTCTAGGTCATTATGCTCGCTACTTTCATTTCTGAAATATATATATTTATATAAGGCTTGAAATTATCTTCTTGTTTTTCGCGTAGGCACCTCGAAAAAATGTTAAACCTTGATTTTTTTCCGCTCGCGCCTTCGGCGCTCGCATAAGTTTCATACTTTTATTATCAGCCCTCATTCGAAGTTCATGGAAGGCATGACCCTTGAAAGACCCTTAACATATATTTTTTTTTAATTAATCGATTAGGAGAATATGATTACAAACTGCTTTCAAACTTGAATCATTTGTGTCGATGAACAATCACAAATATTGCAAGATACCAGCAATGAGCTTCGCGTCTGCGTATTGTCTTAAAATATCATCACGACAACTAGAGCTTCTCAGGTTATTTTAATTCGCTCAATTTATAAAAGCTGAGATATGATCAAACCAGTGTTCGCACTACACGCTTGCCTATAGCCGGTAACTTTTCAATTGGACAGGAACCTTTTTATGATTGCTGGCTCGAAAGGCCAGTATAAAATCTTGAGAATTTATAATTTCCCTTCTTAAATCTTGAAATTTCGCTCCCGCCTCCGACGCTCGCATATTTAGGCCACAACCCAAAAGTTGGGGGCCTATAGAGTTTGGGTGTCCATCCGTCTGTCTGTCCGTCCGTCCGTCATCGATTCTTTTCCAGGCTGTATATTTGTAACAGATGGTCGTAGAGACCTGGAAATAGGCTCATATGAAAGGTCTTGGCCCATATGAAAAGGCTCATATGAAAGGTCTTGGCCCTTGCCTTTTGACAGTTTTGGCCAGATTCGGCCACCGGAAATGGTCGAATTTGGCCATAATGTCCAAATACAGCGGTTTTTCGGAACATAGCGTTTTGCAGGCTGTATCTTTGTAACGGATGGTCATAGAGAGCTGGGAGTAGGCTCATACGAAAGGTCTTGGCCTGTAGATGTGCCTTTTGACAGTTTTGGCGAGATTTGATCACCAAAAATGGCCGAATTTGGCCAAAATGTCCAAACACAGCGGTTTTTCTAAACATATGCCTTTCCATGCTGTAACGAATGGTGGTAGGAAATTGGCAAAAAATACCCAAAAGCTGTGATTCTCCAAAACATGGGCATTTACGGGATAGTCAATACCCCTTCGAATCGGGGGCGGTTGGGGCCTTTTCGTGTTTCACAAATACTTCCTTGGTCCATTAGAAACATTTCTCGCAGTTAAGGCGTTCACATTTTGTTAAGATTTTGTTCCTTTTTGGCTCGCGCCTACGGCGCTCGGATTTTGACTAGCCCATAGTATGATTTGAAACATAAAATACCCGTCTCGTTTAGACAAGTTCCTCTCAAAATGATTAACAATTCGTTTTATAAGTAATTATTCGGAATGTGTAAAAGTCTTCATAAACCATCTATAATGACTGGTCACCATCCTTTCAGCAATTCACTATTAATTGTCCCAGTACATATACCTGTTTTTGATTATGAGAATATGTCTATTTTTCATGCCAAAATGAGTATGCTCGGTACTTTTTCCATTATGCCCGGTACTCTGAAACTTAAATACATCCCTGGATAACATAAATAGGACCAATAATAGACTACGCAAATATTTTCCAATGCTTCTTGTTGCCTACGTTGTGAAATCCGTTTGCGTGTTTGGTACAGTGCACTTTTGTATCACTATATCATCACATCAAGACATGTGTGTGCTTTGCATCTCTCTAGATAAGGGTAACCAGTCTCCAGTTTCAAATTTCCGGATTTTTTTCCTGAATCAGGATCGATACTGGCCTAAACCACAAATGTAATGGATATTTAATGACAGCAATAGTCAGGCAACATCCGAGCGCGGAAGGCGCGAGCCAAAATTGTTAATGTAATACAATGTACTATAGAATGCGAGGGCCGTAGGCGCGATAGAAAATGTTAATTTAAATCACCCAAAATAACTTACCCTGTCATTTAAGGTCATCCTGTATATAATTTTTGGTAAGAAATGATACCTGTTTTACAAACATTCAATATAAATGAAACACAAACCTGTTTGTTCCAGCAGCCTTGTTGAGTGCCAGGCTTGACAGTGGTACTTGCTACCATGAGAGGCGTTTCCTTTTTGACACCTGATGCCTCGTCGATAAATATACCCTTAAATAAAAAACAAAGACATGAATATGATAAAATTCAATAGACGTATTCGTGCCTTTTCTTTTATAATACCGAGCTCTATCGATTTCTATATCGACTCATTCATATGGAGGATGAAATGGATTCTTGTAAGAATATTAAGGATGTTTTATATCAATTGAATATGATTTCTTATTTCAATTAAATTGATTCTGTTAAAAAATGGACCGTCTAGGACGCTTAGATTAATTTAAAGTAACAATAAATCATATAAAAAATATTATGAAGAACACAAAGAATATTATGAGTGGGTAAAAAATATCACAGTTCCAGTGTTCAATCTATTCTATTTACATATTTCGTAAGGCTGGTGAACAACTACTCACGGCTCTTTCGAGCAACTGATCATTAGCATCCACTAGCACATCGAATTTGTCTTCTAGTTCGTGGGCGGTGCTACTTGTTGACAGGTTACCTTTTATCCCATGGTACCGCATGATACGCTGAATTCTGAAACAATAAAAAGAACATATCACATATTTATATCAAGCCATATCATGTTCTCCGCTTAAAATAGAGTTGATTTCCTAAACGTATTGGTGGTGATTAAAAATACAATGTAGGAGCCAAGTTTGTACTGAATGTTTGTTTCTACTTTAGTACTTTTTATTATTATTAAAAATAAATGTGGGTGATAGACCTTACATTTGTAAAAGCCGGGCTGACTCAATATCCATAAATGTTCGAAACGATTCGAAACTTGAATAGTAGTCATAATCATCTCCTGGCGCAGGAAGCGTATGACCAGTCCTAATACCTTGTAGAATTGACCGGCTAGCATTCTGAAAATGAAGATATATATAGGCTATACGAGGTCAAGAAGGTATTTCGTTTCGAAAGGTGTTTCGGTTATGAGTTAAAATAACGCATATCCTGATATGTGAAAGCTTGCAAATGCACATACACTATTATATGGTCGGTCATACGGCATAGTTTGAGAGTGTGATAAATTAAAATGTTCAAGTCGAAACTAATATAAATTGACTTTAAACGAAATGGGCGATAATCGAAATATGAAATTCAAACAATATACTTTGAGCCACAATCATTTATTGACATATTGTATATGTTTGCTTTTGATTAATAATGCCAAAAAAGACTGCATAACGAAAGGAAAACGTTGAAAAAGTGCGATTAATTGAAGATTAAAGCTTCGGCCGAAATTGATCTTTCAAACTTTTTATCGTTTGATTAAGCCTTAAGTCTTTTAATTCAATGTTGAATTAAAGTCATGTACGCAAATTGGTTGATAACGACTCCTTTCTATCCCCTCTTTTAGAATGCATTTAGTTTGAGAGCTGTCGATTCCTTCATTTCTTATAATCTTACAAAAACTCAAAATCTCGCCGAAAACACCTCGCTGACCTCGTATATCTATTTTTTAAATGGAAAAGGAAGTATTTACGAAACACGGCAGGCCAACCACCCACTGAATATGAAGAGGTACGGTCTTTTACTTTAAAACGAATCTGTTTTTAAGCATAATGTGGTCAATTTTTGGTTTCATGAATCCACACATCAGAACAACCAAAAGAAAAATAGACATTTGTATGAGTAGTCCGTATCTCAAAGTCTCTCTATTGTTCTATCTTCAAACGTAATATTGTAGCGTGGCTGAGATTTTATTGAGAGAGTTACGTGCCAGCTACTTTTGTTTCGACTGGTGATTACTACTAAATTGTTGATTTGAATGTTCTGTGTAATAATAATTTGTTTTCCTTTCGCGTTGTGTTTAGGTTCTTAGCTTTTGTTGTAGTTGCTTCTGTTTGTGTTCACTTATTAATGAAGACAATGAAACGCTTGTGTAGTTTCAATAGTTTTAATTTGATCAAAATTCCAATTCACAAATTTACAAGTTCTTCCTTAAAGTGAGACTTAAAGCAACTCTATAGTTTTAGTAAATTTTGCTAATAATGTACCTTCAAAAAGGTATAACTCCGTAACTTTAATAATAATTTTGGTAATATTGTACTTTCAAAAGGTGTAACTCTTATAATAATTTTGATGATGTTATACGTTCCAAAAGTGTAATTTCCCTAGACAATGGTGCGCACACGGTTTATAAACTCACTCCGCGCATGCGCACTGGCAGGACTTCGCAAACACACCTTTTGATTGGTAAGTGAAAATGAGGACACTCCGCCATTCGTAAATAATGACATCATGTCTGGATTCCAATAGTTCTGGAAGGAACAATTTACTACGTTGCATCTGTCGGAACGCCTAACGTAATTGGCAATAACAGGGCCATAACCCGAGCTATGTATGTACTCGTAAAGCAGAGAATTAACGAGATTAACGAGATGCTGGTGATGGATCTGTTGGGTGTGTGCGCGAAGCTCTGCTATCACATCAAGCTTATCGGTATAATTCACAATTTGTGTAAAACTCAATAAATATATGCCAAGTATCCAAAAGTTTTGAGCATCCACTTTACAATATGACAAGTTCTTCATCAATGTATTATCAAAAGTTTAGCTATTTTCGCCATTTAACATATTTTTAGTCATTGAAGTTGGTCTGTCATATATAGTTTAAAATAATATACAGCAAATGTTCTTCTTCCTTGAATAGTGCAGTCCACCTTTGGTGTACCGCGCAATTCTCAGCGACCATATCAGTTATATGTCCATGGTTGACAAGACGGACAAATGATTTTATGTATGAGTATATAAGCTCTTCAACCCTGCGGTTTGGGTATATTTAACGAAAATATGGTCATTTTAGAGGCATATTTTACCATCTATATCTATTATCGCCCAATTCACGTGCTGGGAAAATGTACATGTACGCCCAAAGGATAATGAAATATTCATACATCGAGATATAAATAAACATAATACTCTTCAAATTACCTGTATATATGAGTCAATATTCGCGAATTCACCTATTGAGGCAACCTCGACCTTATTTTCTGTAGATGAAGAGCTTTCGGAATCCATGTTGTTTTCGAAATATGGTCAAACGTTAACACAGGAAAGCTTCAGGCTAAAAGAGGGTTTTAGCTGGGATGAGTATGATATTATTGAACCAAGGTTTTAGCTATATCTTGGATCAATATTTATAATACTCATCCCATGTTATATCGAATATATATCTGATTTATAAGGCTGAAGTAAGAAATTCAAGTAAAACTTGCTTGAAATAAGAAAACCATCCTACAATAATTACTTCATATTTGACGAATAGATTCAAAATTTGACTTTTAATTTGATTGAGAGATAAAAAAACTAGTCATGGTATATTAGTTTCGGCAACAACAAGAACAAATATTTGCGGGCATCTTTGCGACATTTTGCGAAAACACTTTTAGTCAACCACCTATTGTTGGTAAATTTTCTAATGAGGTCAGGTTTTGTTAGGTTAGTTAGGTTTTATTTCTAGTGGTTGACTTAAATTGTACAAAATAAACATTTAGTCAAACATTTTTATGCCCAATCTCTATAATGAAATGTAATTGAAACCCGTGTAGGGTGAGAATTATTCATGGAAATACGGAGGGTTTCTTTGTAGCTTCATTGCTCTCTCAACACATAGATTAACTACAAACAAAGGGAAAACAAGGGATTACAAAAAGTACACA
>LQRL01138386.1:0-12015 GCA_001703475.1 Hydroides elegans | reverse complement strand
ATCTAACTGATATTTATTAATAATATAAATATTGAACAATGAATATAACATAATGTAAACTATTTTCTTTCATTGCTTTGATTAATATTATATAAAATATTTTCTATGAATATTGCTATCACCATTATCATATTTTTATCATTCGTGTTAAAAGTATTCTAGGCATTATTATAAAATTATTAAATTATGAAATTATTATAAAATCATTATTATTGTTGTTATGCATTTCTTGTGATACCAGAGGTAAATTATCCTTGTGTTGCTTTGTTGATTTTCCTATCCGTTTCAAAAATGTTACAAACATCGTGATAAGATTATTTTCGTGCATTTATTTTATAACTTATCCATTAAGATATTCAAAAAAGTAAATATCTTTTTATGAAAAAAGACTGCTTTATTAAATTTGTTATATTTAAATTCATTTGAGTATGAAATGATTGCGTTTGTTGTATATCATACAATGAACGAGTATGTTAAATACGTGAACAATTCACAAATAAGGATTTACCGAATGATATTATTACGAAATAATTCTCTTTTTTTCACACAGAGACAAAAAAATATTAGACAAAATCCGCTACTCAAGACTGGTTGATTTGATCATACATGAAATAGCTGAATGCAAGAATTGCAATTGAGGCGGCTGTCCCATTTGGATGAAAGGGTCTAGACACACCTTAAAACAATGGTTTTATTCAATATAAAAGATCTGTTATAAAAGAAAAAAAACATAGCGGAACATACAAAGAAAACACAATGAGGTATCACTTGTCAGTCCAAATTAACGTCGAGAAAAAATATATATATATATTTGTTAAAGCTATCTATGTGTCCAAGTTTCCTGATTTCAAGTTTAAACACAACAAGAAATGAATTTGAGGTATTTTTCACGGAATATTTGTGCCTTTAAAATAAAAATATACATGTCTGTATTATTATCTTTATGGAAACAATACCTTAGAAAAACAACTACAATGGGCCTTCATTAAATCTTACTCAGGTACACCGAATAACGGTTTGACCGAACATTATTGGGAATCCAAGCTTTTTTTCTTTAAACGATATATCGGTTAAATCAAAAATCGGTTTAATCAAAATATTTTCCAAATACAATGATTTGTTCGGTTAAACGAGGTTCCACTTTAGAGACACTGCCCCACGGCAATACATGTTTAGCAACATATTCTTTTTCATGCTTTGCTTTAGTATGTAATAATAAAGAAACCCTCAGTGTATTTATATCGTATGCGCTCATTCAGCAAAATTGTCATTTCGGAATTCAAGTTGTATTTTATTTTACTGCTCTTAAGAGCGCATTGATGAGAAACGCATTAGAAAAAATATATATAGATACAAATTATGTAAATATCGATTCATTTTATTCAATTCTTGATATCTATATATAAAAGTATTTATTAGTGAAATCGAACTCCATTCCTACTATTGTCGGCGAACAAATTTAAAAGCACAGAAAAACAAAAACTAAAATTATCCAATAACTCACACGATAAACGATCAGATAGGTTCGCGCATTAGATATATTAATTCATGGAGTCGACTTCTAGGAAAAGAAAGTAATCTTACTTTCTTTATTAAGTTCGCGGTTTCGCATACACAAAATACATACGTCTTCGCAAACGCATACGCATTCGCATATACAAAAATGCTTAGGCATTCGCAGACCCAATGTCCACACGCATTTGCATACACAATACGCGTGCGGATATGCATTCGGACGTATCGAGCCACCGCTCAATGAGTGTTTATATATATATATATATATATATAAAAATCACGATTGAATCTTCCAGGAGCCTTGTAGTTCCATAAATACATTAGGCAATGCATGGCTCTCCTTGAACGGTCACTATGGTAACGCTGGTGTCGTTTGGAAAGACGCACTTATCACAGCAACGAGCCCCGCCCTTCTTGTACACCTCTATATTCACATTATCTGTAATAAAATGTGTGTATTTAGATTGATGCCTTAGTAAGAATTTTAAGTTGTATTAACATATTTCATATGCTGCAGTATGTGAAAAGTATATGTTTACTATTAAAACGAGAAATTAACAAAACATTGTTTTACATTCTTTTATAATCAAATGACAGTAATACAATACTTTCTAACACATTGTAACCATTTCCGTTTTCTTAAGATAATGATCTTTTTGTCGTCTATCCTTAATGCGGACATTTTCATGAAAAATTTAAATAGCTTTCTTATTTTTGAAAAAGCTTATAATACACATACATATGATATCACAGCGGAAGCCCGCCTCCTCATCTGTGACGACACTTCCGGTCTCATGTGGCGCGAGATTGAGCACTTCCTGTTTGTTGTGCCACTTGACCGTGACACTAACTGCGTCACCATGCTCGTTCTTCACGTGCGTAGTGGACCGTGTCACCTTTTGCTCACCCTTGATGGATTTAATAAAATTGTCGAGCATAGACATGAAGTTGAAGCCTTCATCGTCTTGTTGGGGTTCGCTCGCGGCGGCGGCGTCTTTTGAAGCATCCGAACCCATTATGGATATAATAATTATGAAGGCAAAAGGGTTCAATGTTGATTAGTGCTATGAATGTCTATGTTGAATACTCAGTTTGATAGAGTTTAATTGGTTACATTTAATAGTTGTGATATCCAATTTATAATATAAACTCGATGTTTTTAGCTTTTTATGATGATAAGAAACGCGTGTTTTTATCTGAATTTATATTCCCGTGAAATGACTTTTATATTTTGTGATGAAATACGCATGGAAAATATAAATACATATGAATATTTATCCTGTACATGTATGTGATGATTAACTTATATGCATGTATAATATATATTACTAATATATCACACGCATGTTCAATATAAACTGCTTATATTTACCATAAAACCCCAGTAGAATGGCGGATCTGAAATTCGCGGGAATCTATAATTCGCGGACACGTGTTTTTTGCGAATTACTTGAGACTGTGATCGTGGTTTGACTTAAGTGTGATAGAAAACCGGTTTCTCAATGTTTTCCTATATAAAAGTTGTTTCTAAATATGAATAATTCTCGAGAAACACGTATCCGCGAATTACAGATTCCCGCGAATTCCAGATACACTGGTCTACAGTGTATTTTGTTTGGACTTAATGATGATCCATTGTTATTCAATAATGTTTTAAGTTTATCACTTTGTTCCCAACTACGTTTCCATGTGCGACACTATGGTAGATCCTAACAGCTAACGGGAATCCATGGGTACTCCTGAACCGAATAGCTTTGCATGCAAACTATAGATAAGATTCTATTTGTTCAATATATATTTCCATTATTTATATTTTTGTTTTTTTGTATTATCAAAAAAACTTTAAAATATCATAATAACTGATCAAATAAATTGCAAAATCTATTAGTATTTTTAGAACAAATCTATAGCAATTATCAATACGATCTCTCTCAATAGCAATGCATATTTCCAATTGATTTTAACTCATTGTTTTTGTAATTCTGATTCCAAATTGATTCATCACACAAATTCAATGTTTCTCATAAGTAATTAATACTTTTTTAACGGAACTTGTGAGATCACCATTTTAAGCCCCATAAGGCATTGATACATTTGTTGTATTTGTAGCGATTAGTATCAAATCGATATTTTACTTCTTTTTTTTTGTTCCCATCAGGTGAGCAAATTGCAAGGCAGTTTTCAAAAGCACATATGTTACGAGATGAGCTTAAAATCAATGCTATCTCTTTCAGCAATTCTTTGTCTTTGCAACCATAGAAGTCTAATCTGACTGCAAATCATTTGAGCAGTGTTCATTTTCACTTTTAGTTTCAAATGATTTTTCAAACACTTTTGTGACTTTTAAAGCTGTTAAGCCGCGCACATGCAAAAAAAATATAGGAAATTATCCTTCTAAAAAGGGCGCTTTTGTATGTCCAGAAGGGATAAAGTGATATACAAATACAAAAATGGTGTTCGAGCTTTCTGTTTTCCAGTTTTTAATCGGGCTTTTAGCCCTCATGACGAAATGTTTTTATTGCCAGAATTCTCTAGCTAACCTGAATACATGTAGCAAACAAATAAATTAGAACGATGTGAACTTTTTGAATCCAGGTCAAAATGACCCCGGTCATAATGGTTCCAATTTTAGAAACATATGTTTAAATGGCCCGCTAAAAATGGCCCCAGTAAAAATGGACTTGTGTCATGAATGTCAAATGTTTCAACTGATATCATCAAACATATATTTATGTTTTTAATGAATAAAAACATAATATTTGTTAGATTAGATATTTAAAAAAAAAAACATTTTTATTGTGTTTATTGAATTCTTTTACATATTGGGTAATTTTTGTGTCTCTCCAGATCATTATTTACTATGAGTTTCGATAATTGAAATTTCTTTTTTTTTTCAGATTAAAATATATATTTTATTATTTGTGGAACCTTAAAAGCTCAAACTAGTATTAATAAACATATGAATTCAATCAATGCACATAAATATCCGTTTAAATGTTTTATGGTCCATTTCTTTTGGGCCATTTTGACCGGGTGCCGAAATTTTCATGTATGTTATTTGAAAGCATCGACACGTGACAAAATCTCTGGAATTTAAAAATGTGTTTCTGACCAACATAATGATTTGGTTGCTTGATAAAAAAAATATTGAAAGTTGTTCAAGAATTTAGGTGAGTTTATTAATTTGGATGAATTTTTCTGATGCCGATTAGGACAATTTACTTTAAAGAATGGAATATGATTGACCATAATGACAAAATATATTCGGAAATCTAAGGGAAGATAATAACAAGGTATCATTGCAACTAAAGATCTTAACTTTTTTAATGAATCCTCCAAAATGTCTAAGCCCTGGGCAATTATTATTCAAAATAAGCTACTCAAAGGTCCTGATAGACTTTTTATCAACAATGTTACTTTTTTACTTGACGAATGTTGTCGAAGGAATTCGAGATGATTCAGCAAGGCCATCCTACATGTATCTGCCTTTGACGCCCCCTACCTCTTTTGCATCGTAGATGCCTGATGTATGCCACGCGGACAAAATGTCCGAACAAGAAAAGCTTTATTTGCCTCAGCAACATCATTTTATTTGATAAGCATGCTGACCGAAAATTATTATTACATATGTAGCGTCATTGCTTCAGAAGAACGGTATTGCATTTTAAGATTGCATAAACGAAATCACTACACCTTAAATTGAATAGAATTCAACGACTTAATTGTAATAAAAAGGCAAATCAATAGTATGTAAAATATAACTTATGACTGTACCACGCATTGCAATAACAAAACCATTCATTTTCGGTCGTTCAAATAAATTAGTACAGTGAATACTATAAATGCATTGGTATTTCGGTAATGTAAAATCGAAAGTGCTTAAATTTATCTCAATTTATTTGATTTGTGTATGTTTCAATAAGATCTTAATCTAAGTCAATTAATACAATATAACACGATTAAATTATGTAAATTTGCTCATTCGTTAAACATGCAAAATACCACCAATCTCATAAATACAAAATAATTGGTATTTGCAAGACAAAATAATAATTAACAATCGATTGTTTCATATATATTTTCTTTTCAAAATTTGCGTGGAACTACTTAGCAACTGTCATATTCGTAAAGGTTAAAGCAATTAGTATGATAGGAACAACAATTCTAATAAATTAATCTCATATATTTTGCCATTCATTACACCACAAATCAGTGAGAATTATGTGTATAAAAGAACCTGCCATCTCACTCCAAAATCATGCTGCAGTGAAGGAACCTAAGTAGAGTAGTACATAGATATCACTGTGTTATTCGTCTCAAAATGATGAAGCTGGTGTGTCTTGTCTTTGCGGCTTTGGTTGCCGGGATATCAGCCTATGATGTTTGTTATTCCGAAAGCTGTGTTGATTACGGTGAGTCATTATTAGGTCCCAACTCCAAGGGTAAGGGGCCTATAGATTCGGGGTATCCGTCCGTCTGTCTGTTATCGATTCTTTTCCAGGCTGTATCTTTGTAACGGATGGTCGTAGATACCTGGGAATAGGCTCATATGGAAGGTCTTGGCGTGAATTTATCGAAATGGCCAAAATGCCCAAAAGCTTTAAAAATTCCAAGACAAGGGCATGTATGATAGTCAATACCCCTTGGAATCGGGGGCGATTGAGGCCTTTTCGTGTTTCACAAATACTTCCTTGTTCTATTACAGTTGCGAAGGACACCTAACGGCATATTTTAAACAAATGTAAGGTTACCTATAAATAAATTTACAAATATGCAACAAACAAGAACAAAAAGAATCCTTTTAGATATTAAACATTTGCAACCAGGTGTGCCATTTTGCGAAGCAGTCTTTGTTGGTTCGTCTTTTCTAAAAAGCTTGGAGAGGAATGGAGCACATTTAACAAAAGTGTAAATGGTGAATATAAAAAATACTAACCATAAACATATATAACTAGAGGGCACTCATAGGGTGCATATCTACGATCTTCTTGAGGTGTCGAATCACATATAAAAAATGAAAAAATAGGCTTATACGGGTATATAAATGGTTAACTTTAGACTTATACACGGGTAACAATATTCTAAGAACCGATATGCCCTTAACTCAATTTCAACGAAAATGTAGTTACGATGTTTTACGTTTGCACGCCAGAATTATCGTCGTTTCATTTTTGATTATTAATATAATAGTCTAATGTACAAAATGTAACGGATGCTCACTGTGTTGCTGCGAGCACAAAGTGAATATTGATTATGCAGTTATTGCAGCAGCGCGCTTATATAGCTGCTCCCTCTCCCGCACGAGAGCCTTTCTATTTATAGGCGGAGCCAGTTACTCATTACATAAAGAGAGGTTATTCAACAGGCGTTAGAGGCACGCATGCAAATGAGTAGAGTTTGAATTTATGCGCGCCTCTTATTGAACAATTATTAATTACCCCATTCACAACAGCCAATGAGAGGCCGAAAAAATCATAGTGTTTTTCAGCATGGCAATAATGAAGACATTTGTGTGATCAGATGGTGTGTGTTTAGCATCAAATATATTCAATATTATTTATAAGATCACAATCTAAACCCCCTATGCAGCATCACACGACTGTCTTTTATAATGTTATATAAAATAATCAGTCGATTTCGGACTTGAACATATAGAAAATCGGTGTACGGGAACACAGCCGCTAAAATTCAGAAAAGCAAACCAAACGCATTACCTGCGATTTTTCGTTCTACGAAAAGATCGCAGATAACAAATAGTAGTTTATTAGATATGCCATTTAAAATCAAGTCCTCATTTATTGTTACGAAAAAAAATAATCAGAAAAGTACGTGATTTTCAAATCTACTAGCCTCTCCTAGAAAGAACTTCTCAAAAGCGCACGATATATTTGCACATAAATTTAGTTGCCCATTGATCTAGATTGTTTTAGAAATAAATTCATCATCATATTTTTAAAAGTACGAACAAAACTCAAGAACATGAAATGTTGACATTCATGTAAGTGGCCAAATCATTTCAAATATTAATTATGGAATGCCAAATAGCGGCATGTAAAACCATACCTTGAAAATGATTAGATGGAGTTGAATGCAGAAAACTTCAATGGTAAATAGACTCATGATATTATCTTTTTTGTTTAATTCCTTTTGTATGAAATGCATACGACTCACTATGACACTCATTCATTCAAAAATTTCTTCAACAATTTGGTCGTAAAACATTTTCCTCTCAATCATTGTAATATGATATTTTTCAGGAGGTCAAATAAGACATAAAAATATTATATCGTCGTAAGGTATTACCATTTTATTTCACCTACCACGCACACAAGTTACCTAGCATTGCTCCTGCGGTATATACTCACGATTTTGGCATAACATACCGAGGTATGTCCAAAAATTTGAAATGTTCGAAACGTTCAAAATGCGTTCAAAATATTCAAAGTTGAGATATGAAAGACATGTAAGGAAAATGGATATTCCTTTGAAAATTCGGTCAACGTTAAAATATCAATGCAAAACTAATTTTGTAACTTAATTGAAGGCGTTCAAAACGTTCAAACGTTCAAAAATGCATGGGATCCGTTAATGTATAGAATGTAAAACATCCGAATAAATCACACATGTATTTGGCAGGTTTGATAGCAGGTGGATTTGCAAGTCTTTCGGATAAGCTCTAATTTCTTAGGAATCGGGTTCAAAATGTTCAAAGGTTCAAAAAGCATTAATTTAAATCAATATTTTCAAGATAAAGGAACAATCAGCGTAAGATATCTGTTCTAATGCAATCTATCTAAAAATATTAGAAATAATAAATATAAACTTTAATTTGAACCTTTGAACATTTTGAACGTATTTTGAACGTTTTCGAACATTTCGATACCCTGGACATGAATGAGCATACCACCTCTCCAGTTTGCATTCATATAATGTTTATAAAACGAGATTACTGAAAAATCTCATATTTATTGTAAACTGTCTTTCAAGGTTATCAATGCCCGGACGGTTATACTCCATATGACTTTTCCTGGTACACGCGTGATCACTGGACCCTGACCAAATGGGCTTCTGTTGACCATCCGTACTGTGCTATACAGGACACCTACCACCCTTGCTACAAGCCAAATGGTGAATCAAAATGGTGGATGACCTTCTTCTCCGGCTATGCCACATTCAAAATAGAGAAGTTCGACTACTTCAGTTTCAGTTCGGGCGGATATGATTACAGTTCGCCCAGCTATAGTAGTACACCGATGTCCCAGTATGTCAGCAATACTCTGATTCCGTGGTACTTCTCAGTGAAGACGCTGGTATTCTACGTGCGAGGTGCCACACAGATAACGATCATCTTCAATGGCCCAATCTACAGAGAGGTAATAGAGCGATGGAAAATATATTTGATATATTTTTGCACTGAGTTATCTGAAGACGCTAACATATAGACATTTTTCATATGTATCGCAGCTTCACATAGCGCTAATCGAGGCATTGTGAATGAATGATGAGGAATTATGACAACATTTATAACCCATCTGCGTGTTTGCGGGTTTGTGTGTTTGCGGGTCTGTGTGTTTCCGGGTTTGTGTTTTTCCGGGTTTGCGTGGACAAAATTGAGTTTTTGCATGGAGAAAATTTCGTGTTTGCGTGCTGTAATTTACGTGTTTGCGTGCAGCTGTTAACTTATAAACGGATTTTACTGTATGTCATATACACATGAAGGTTTCCGGGCATATATTGCAGATCATACTGACGGAGGCCGTATTGGATTACCGCAAAATCACATTCATTGCCATTGACTGGCCTGAATTCCCAGTGATGTACACCATTGAATTCATCTTCATCTTCCCACACAAGCAGAAGGTCAAGTTCTGGGGCCTCTACATGATCGCCTGTTGTGAAGTCCTCACCGAGGCTATCGGTGTTGTAAGTTAGACTTTATATTCATATATGATCTTGTATTGTTTTGATTTACTGTATATTTTGGTGCTTGAATTGTATCACTTATTTTGGATGTAGTCATGGCTGTGTATATAGTACTAAGTAAAGAGTAAACGAGGGTAATATGAATACACAGACAATGTATTAGGTTTTAGGAAAAACATGTGTGTGTGTATTCAATAAACCTGGGTGTGTGTATTCAATAAATAAATGCAACAGTAAAGTCCGAATTATATTTATAGTTCATATTATATAAATGATATGTCTGACTAAAACATTTTTTATTTTGTTTTACACAGGGAAAGTAAACTGAAATAGAAACGGCACCATCGGTTTCTTCCTGATATACTGCACATCTCCACGACAACGGAACTTTGGAAATAATAGTTCAATTATAATATATAATTATTAATAACATTAATTTTGAATATATCTTATCTTATAGCTAAAATGATGAACCTTGGTTCTCATTTACTTTTAGTTTAGAAATGTTCAGAAACTTTGTATTTCGAAAATTTAAATGGTAATTGAATTGTCAGAACAAGGAATAAATCAAAGATGCAAATTGACTTTTGGTTATTTTATTTATCCGGTATTTTATATATACATATGTATATCTAATTGTAGAAATGCGGAATTCAATAAATGTTAAGGACCAAATTGGTTTTCTGTCATTCGATTTATCGGACATGTAAATATCATAAACATGTGAAATTACAATACAGCATGGGTGACATTTATTTTCTAATTCTGCCAAAAATACATGCCTGCCTAGAGAACATCGTGTGAAATGTAATCTTATGCATTTTACCCGTAGAATATCGGAGTATATTAATTGATTATTGAATGATATCATTTATTATAATGTCCTTTGTATGCGTTAAATTCACATTGCGAATCGGATTCATATACCTATACATTGTACATACAATGACAAACTAAATTTGACATGCAATATCAAACTTTAAAATCTACAATTCTGAACTCATAAACGCTCCTAGCAATACAAAGCTCATTGGGCGTTTAATTGCATTTTCAGTAAAGTACAGATTGAAAAAAAAATAGAAAAGTTAGTTAGGAATAACTACCTTACAACTTACTATTACAAAGCGAAGCGAGAGTTTATATGCGTTTCCCTTCAATAATAAATTGGAAAATCAGTTAGTTGAAAATGCTCGTAATACGCTCAATATGAATCGTTTGCCCATTCTTATTGAGCTTACATTTTTGTTTTAATTTCTCTTTGGAAAGATCAACCTTTCATCATCATGAAATCTTCGCTTGACAGGAAATATTGTAAAAAATGTCTCATCTAGAAGCCACCATTTCTGAAAAAATGTCTTGTAAAACGTTGTAAAAGTCTTGTTCTACAAAGGTAATATTTGTATACAATTTTATAATTGTTCTTTGCATGACAGTGGGCGATATTAGTAAATCTAAAATATAAATATAAGTAAATCTAAATACATTGTTAACAAGTTAGCAAACTGAAAACAAGTTAGCAAGTTAGCAAACTGAAAAGACATCGCTTACCCTAGCAGACCTGGAAAGACAATACTCTGAAATATTTTTTAAACAAAGGTTCCATTCAAATCTGTTCAGTATCAGTGGAGAAGTGGCGTTATTAGAGCTTAACAACTTACAAACTAAACCAATAAACAAATAAATAAATAATTGGAAAAACAGTGACACAACCCCGAACTTCTTCCCGATTCTTGGTTAAACACGGTGGTCGTCAAATGTTAACTGGCCATGTATAAAGTTTAACCAAAGGTTACCGGCCTCGAACTTGGATTCTCGTTTAAAAAAAAGTATTTTTGCTGGCACGTTTTCTTATTTTACCATGATTTTCATTTAGGGGATTAAAGTATTTTTTTCTGAATTGTTTAAAATATTTGGCATCAAAACACTTGCCTGAAAAACACTTCCTCGCTTATATATCAAATGCAATTGCCGAGTTATTGACTGTATTTTATGTTGTAATAACAAAACCATTTATTTCCAGTTTTTAAAATAAATCGGTGAAGTGACAACAATGATTACATATGCATTTTGTTAATAGGAATATAAAAGTGCATGAATCAATCTCAATTAATTTGATTTGTGTATGTGCCGGTAATATCTAAGTCTTAGTCAAGTTATACAACATAATACGATTAAATTATGTTAAGGGCGATTGCAAAATTACTTTGTACTACGTTGTAACTATCATATTCATAAAAGCTCCAGCAATTAGTAGGAGGGGAACCAATGTTTGGATTCATCAATCTCATTTTTTTGCCATTCATCACACCACAAACCAGATAGATTCCTAACCCCAAAATCGACGGTTGCGCATGAGCGCCCGTCATCCACTATAGCACTTGCGCGATATGCGATATGCAAAGCGCAGCTATTTTTTGTATTCCACTCCCATAACCAAGAATTAAACCGACGGTTGCGTTTGTGAGACCGATATCTTAAATAATAATCGCGCGGCTAAACCGAAATTCACGTGTGAACTTAACTTCGTTAATGCGAGTGCCGAGGGCGCAAGCACATATCTCATAAGTTTTCCATTCC
>LQRL01138372.1:2637-20250 GCA_001703475.1 Hydroides elegans | reverse complement strand
ACCAAATTGGCGGTTTTTGCGAAGTCCACCATGGCGACCACAATGGTTCGATCGTCATCCAGAGCACAATTTGGGTTGGGGTCACCATTAGGAAGCCTTGGTTAAAATTTGAAAACTCTACGACCAAAACTGTGTGAGGAGATATGTTTTGAAAAAAAAGTTTACCGAATAACTAACTAACTAACTAACGGCGGACGACGCCGACCGATCTCACAAACCCAGTTTTCGTTTCACGAAAGCTGGGATGACGGACAGACAGACGGACGGACACCCCAAACCTATAGGCCCCCATATTTTTGGGTTGGGGCCTAATAACCCTGATGGTATGTCTGCGATCGACATGAGAAGCAATCCAATCTGGGCTATTTTAGAGCTATGGGAAAGAATATTTTAATTAATACATAAACCTTTTTTTACAAGGAAGTATTTGTGAAACACGAAAAGGCCCCAACCGCCCCCAATTCGAAGGGGTATTGACTATCTCGTATATGCCCGTGTTTTGGAAATTCAAAGCTTTTGGGCAATTTTGGCCAACATCCGGTGGCCGCAACTGTCACAAGGTACATCTACAGGCCAAGACCTTTCATTTGAGCATATTCACAGGTCTCTACGACCATCCGTTGCAAAGAAATAGCCTGGAAAAGCTCGTGTTTCGAAAAACAGCTATTTTGGATATTTTGGCCGAGTTCGGCCATTTCCGGTGGCCGAATCTGGCCAAAACTTTCAAAAGGCACATCTACAGGCCAAGACATTTCATATGAGCCTATTCCCAGGTCTCTACGACCATCCGTTGCAGAGAAACAGCCTGGAAAAGCTCATGTTTCGAAAAACAGCTATTTTGGATATTTTGGCCGAATTCGGCCATTTTTCGATGGCCGAATCTGGCCAAAACTGTCAAAAGGCACATCTACAGGCCAAGACCTTTCATATGAGCCTATTCCCAGGTCTCTACGACCATTCGTTACAAAGATACAGCCTGGAAAAGAATCGATGACAGACAGACGGACGGACACCCCGACTCTATAGGCCCCCAACCTTTGGGGTTGGGGCCTAAAAAAAAACTTGTAGTCCACTAAGAGGTCGATAACAGAAAGCAAGTAAAAGTAAACAAATATCGTGTAACAAAATGTTATTCTTGCAGACCACTGTCCGCCATCTTTAAGATTGACCAATCACAACCTATTGTTTTTCTTTCTTTTTTTCAATGTTTGGGGGAGTATCTAGCAAGTAAAATATCTGGTCCAATCACAATGCTTGAATCCCGAAACTATGGTGTGACGTAGACTGGTCTGGAAGAATTGTAAAACATATTTTCAAAAGAATCACCCAGTGATAAAAATGTTGACCATCACCCTTCAAGAAAGGGTCACTCTCCGACTCATAACGGGACCCTTGAAGAGTCAAATTTTGTGCTTGAAAAGATTATGCTTTATTCGAATCAGAATTTCGTATTTTTCTTCACACATTCAACATTATAGATTGACAAAAGAAATACTTCGTTATTATGTCATTTTTCTTTGTCAAAAGTAATAAAAAATGTTAAAAAGTATATTTTGAAAAAGTTTTGTTTACCCGGAAGTTATAAGAAAAAACTAAACGCAAATGCAACATTAAGTAAGTACCTGAGTTTTTATTTATTTTATGTGTTTCTCAACTGATGTATATTCTTGGATGAATATACAGGTACATGTGTATTAGAAACTAAACAGAAGTTCGTGACGCAGTTGGTTAAGGCGCCCGGCCAGTAATCAGGAGGTTCCTGGTTCAATCCCCGATAGAGGCACTATTGATTGTCTGGTTGAGTCATAACGGACGTAAAGCTGGAGGTGCCGTGTAACGGTCATGTCCCTGGCACGTTAAAGACCATTCACTGTCTTATCGAAAAGAGCAGGGGAAACCCGGACAGTACAAGACTCTGGACCTTCTTCGGTCCTGATCCGATAATGCCCTAATGGGATTCTGGGTTGTATATAAACAGAAACAGAAACATAAGATTTCCGTGTTTCGACTTAATTTGCTTTGTTTACATCTGAAATAAACATAGATTTTTTTCAACGATATGTGCAAGTTTTACTTCGATCATAAACTATTGTAAAACGATCAGAAATACTCAATGATGCATCTAATTCAACCATTTGCCTTATTCGACCGTGAAGTATCTCATAGGTTCTAATATTTAATATAAACTGAGATTTGTCGGGTGAAAACTGGACATTTTTTTAGTTTCATTAATATGTTAAAGCAATTATGAAGTAAAAATAACTTAAAATAATAAAATGCTATCTTTAGTTCAACAGTTTGTAATTGGCCATCAATCCATAAATATAATTAATATAACAGAAAATGGAGTGTTAAACTCAATGAAATTCCACAAGGCGGCTGGGCCGGTCAAGATAAATGCGTGTATCCTAAAGGAACTAGCCCCTATCAAAGCACTCATACTCACAACTATGTACCGACGCTCGTACGATACATGTGAAGTTCCTGATGACTGGAGGCTGCCTGACGTTGCAGCAGTCTACATGAAGGGGAAGAAAAGCGACCCAGCAAACTTCAGATCCATATACCTTACTAGTATACCATGCAATCTTCTCGAACACATCATAACTAGTGACATAATGAACCATGGAAAGAAACACGACATACTCTACATCCTGCAGATGGGCTTCCGTGACAAGCGAAACTGTAAATCTCAGCTCTCTGGCTTTATATATGACATCGTCAATATGGAACAAGGCAACAAACAAACAGTTGTCACCATCATGGATTTTTCAAAGGCGTTCGATAAAGTAAATCTTAATCTACTTCTAAACAAGGTAAACTACTACTGCAGGGAAGTCCGAAAAAACACATGGATTCCAAAATTGGCGCTCAAACAGAACGCAAACGATATTCATGCACAATAAATAATTATAAAATTCACACCAAAGCTGCATGCTATGTTCCGCATACACATCTACCAACTGCACTGACAACAGCCTTCAAATTTGAACAAAAGGAGAAGATCCTGTATATCCATCCATGGTATATACTTGTTTAAGAAGAGCACCGCACAACAAATTTCTTTAGAAAAAGTAAACTTTCATCTTGAAACAGAATTATGAATGCGAATTGCAGCAAAAATTGCCTTTTGAACGTTTAAATTTGCAAAAAGAATGTGTTAACACATTCAATGCAGCTGAGCATTTTTCCTGTTTTCCTGTTTTCTAACCAGCTTGGAATGAACAAGAAGAAATCTTTAAAATAAAATTTTTGTTGAATATAACACAACTGCCAATTATATATAATAGATAATAATTGTTATACAATTAGAAATATTTCAACAAAAATATCAAATAATTATTTTCATTTCTAAAGTATTGTTATTTAAACAAACTAATCATCATAAACGTGCCCATCCAATCTCCAAGCTAAAAATATTTCAGTAAATTTTCCAAGCCAGCTTAAATTCGCTGGGGAACACATTTTGTGGGAGAAAATACCCATATTCTGCGCTCCCCTTAATTTTTAACCATACACTTGATATAAATTTAAAAGAATGATGAAAGGCATAAGTTTAAGGTTAAGATAAAATAGGAGAATAAGATTCCTGCTCGTGAGGTGCTCTTCCTTTTAGTATTAGACATGAATATTGGGAAAAACACTCAACAACCCCAAGGTGTTGTACTCATCGACGCAAAGGCATGTCTTATTTACTAATATGACTTAAATCGTGTCGTAAAAACAAGGTGTGTATTATTTACAGTCTGATATCCGCGGTGAAAATACGATGTTAGAATATTGTAAAAATAATGTAAATCTTGTGAACGGATTGAGACAAAAATAGGCATCTGCATTCCTTATATTTATAACAGTTCTCATCGCTCGTCGCTTGATAACCTTTACACAATTGTTAAATATATGATTGAATTTGCAAAATTACTTTGCATAATGCCACTGAAATTTAAAAACAAATTTATAAGATGTTTTAGCTAAACCATCGCTCACATTTTAGAATTTCACTTCGATTTTAAACAATCATTCATCAATGATTAAAACGCATTTATCCTTTGACTGGGGACTTTGTACGTTACGCTTAACAAATGAGTGATATGATAGCAGGGGGTATTTTACCTTGTCCCACTGAAATCATAAGTTATTTGAAATGTACATAAAACATTTGAAGCATTTGAAGTCTTGGTTGAATGTTGTTCGACAGAATAACCAGTGTTTGCAACAAGGGATAAATGTGCACTTGTCAAAAGAATAATATTTTCAAACTTATAGTCAAATATGTGTGATCGGTATTAATTTGAAGTATGACAGTGTATCACCACGTGAAATGTTATAAAGGATTCCTATCATATCATGAAATCAAAACTTCTCTCCGCTCAGAATTATATTTTGAAAATGTGATTGCATAGAGAAATAAATATCGAATATATTTATGTAATATGATGTGCTTGACATGAAACATAGTCATGAGGGGTTTCAACTGAAGCTTTAAAAACTTGGGCTGGCCAGTGCCTAAATCCTAGCCAATATTTTTTATTGATGCATTAAATTCATCCATATCATCTCCATCCCTTCAATTATGGGAAATAACTTTTGAAAAGACCCAAACATTACGTGTTAAAATATGTCATAAAGTCATCAAAGTGACAATATTGGGCAGCGAAATACTTCTTTTTGCGACGATATCGTTTTATACCAGATACTCTGTGTACTGTTGTTGCCAGAGAAACACTGGCTTTTGAGAAATCCAGACGGTACGCATGGACCACGTGGATATCTACAGGTCGTTTGCTTCATGTGCAAACCACTTGAGCTTTCTCGTTTTAAAAACATCTGATATTGTTTTGTTTATATGCATAGTTGCTTACTCACTGCTTAGTTCCGACTCGCTGGCGCAGCTTTGCACCAGACATGGTGCTCAGACATTGAATTTTAAATGCATCTAGCCTTCTGCAATCCTCATACTTCCTTGTTTATGTCTCGATGGCATAAAATACAATTACAAGAGTCCACAATTTGCATTATCTAACATTTAGAGGGTTGCTTATTTTGCGTTAATGCTAGATTTATATTTTTGTATCTACCGGCTGCAGTAGATATCAACGATATCCCTTTCCACACGTCGTCGGAGGAGTGAGTTCGAAGATACGCATCGAAGGAAGACAAAATCAGGACATGATAGACTACAACAGTGCATGCAATTAAAGGTTTTTGAAGACTTAGTGTATTATTTACTATAATAATATACTATAATCTTTTTATTTTAGCTGCATGTGTATAAATGAATTAAATAAATAACAAAGAACAAATCATTAAACAAAACGTTTACAGTTCTATTTTTCATAGGACTTGCTATTTTGATACATGTGATATCTGTAGTTACGCCAGCCACACCAAAGTCAATTTGGACATTGATTGCTTTGATATATATGTTTTCATAATGCGCTGAATAATAACGGAAATATACACATTTGATGGGTTAGATTATTTATAATTTACTTGTTTTGTTCAAACTGACTTCAAAATTTATTGCATATAAATAATATAAACGAAAGTTTGTTTGGTCACATCTGAGTAAATGTTATAAAGCTCTATAAAGATGGCTCATCTTTAAATCACCAAATAATTTTAATAATATCTTTGATTTCTAATAATTCAATATTTGGCTATTCTTGCAATGTTAAATTTGATTTTCTTATTAAAATCATATGGAGGTGATAATTGATAATTATAGCAACATGATAATCAGTCCAGTTTGAGGGAAACGATTCGTAATTGCTTTAATTGTCTATTTGATGTTATGTCTACTTCATTAAATAATCAATTTTGCTTTCTATGTATAACCAATAAGAAGTTGGTATACATGTAAACCACAATAAACCTAATATATATACATAGCATATGATATTTCAAACAACACGAACAAACACTTAATCGATGATATTTATATATATATATATTTCTATTTGAACTTTTTAGACATTCCATATAAAATCATTCTTATTTGATCCTATCAGTTCACAGAAGATTTAACAAATTCAAACAAGCTTAAATAGAAGTTAAATGGATGAACTTGACGTCAGCATGAATTCCACATAATTATTTAGGCATGTAATTTGTGTGTATATACTTCAGGAATGTTTACGTAACTCTAAGCCACAAAGTTATTTCTATTCATATAGTGTCAACACTTATATTTTCAACGTTTAATTTTCTCACAGTACTTGTATTTCCGCACTGAGTAAGAAGTCACATACATTGGTTTAAAAAGCTTCAATAATTTGGCCTTCACTTTAAAATGCATTAACTCACACCATTGCTACTAAAAGGCTATATAAATGCTAGGATACAATCTATTTACTGTGATGACATTTGATATCTTATTTGGCATCTGAAAAAGATGAACTATATTTAAAGGGATTTAGTTGTATCATCGGATTTGTTATGGATCAAACACAAAGATTCGTTTACAAAACTTAAGCTATTTAAAATGAAATAGTAGAATATTGAAACTTGAATCGGTAGTTTGGAAAAAAAAATCATTGAATAGTACAGTTTTGTCTCATTAATTTGTGTTTAAGTAACTGTTATTAAATCTACTACTTTTATATATTTTAATATTTGTATAAGCATGTATTCGACCCACGTGTCTCGTATTCTCTAATGGATATGTAGTAACTAGTTATATATATGTGGGAACGAAATAAAATTATAATAATTAAATGCGATAATAATTTTATACATAAAATTCATTAATGTATGGAATCTAATTTGTCGAGCCTTTGGTGTAGCTACATCTTTATGTTTTTTTTTTAAAGAAACGATTTGATAAATGTTAAAGTGGCATCAATTTTAACAGCTTAAAAAAACAACCCGGATGTTTAAAAGAAACGTTTAGAAAAACCAATATATGTTTATGGCATATATTTCTGATTGGTCTTAAATTAAAATCGAAAGGAAATGGAAAGCACAGATACTATATAGATAAGTAAATATTTTGTTTTGTATTTCAATGTTATAGGCATGTCTAGAAGTAAATTCGAATACATTTAATATGGCTGTCGCCAACATAACCTGCAAAGTGGATAAATATTCCGTAGTTATAAGTCCGTCACTGGGCCGAGGATCATTCGGGGAGGTTTACCCTGCAGCCGTGAGTGGAACTTCAGAAGAGTTCGCCATTAAAAAAATTGAACTAACGTCCCATGGTCACTTTATCAAAGCCAAGCTCGAAAAGAGTAAAAAAGAACTGGAATTTTTAAAAGAATTGTCTCACCATCCGAATATTGTCACATATTTTGATGTGATTACTTACGACACATCATGGTGGATTGTTATGGAGAAATGTTCTTTGGGAAACTTAAAAGCTTATCTGTTTGAACATAAGGATCTTAGTCTTTCCACAAAAACGAGAATATTTTGTCAATCTTCAGATGCAGTTGCATTTATGCATGAGAGGAAAATTATTCATCGTGATTTAAAATTAGAAAATATACTTATGAGTAAAAATGGTTCAGAGGACACTGTGAGACTTTCCGACTTTGGGTTATCCAAAATGTTGGTGGATAAATCAACCGGTTATGTTGGAATGGATACAAAAGCAGGTACAAAGCATTACATGGCTCCTGAGGTATTTCAAGGCTCAAAGTATTCTGGTGCAGTGGATACATTTTCCCTGGGACTGGTGTTTCTAGTTGTTTTTCAATTCAACAAGAAACAGAAAATGACTATACCACTTTCGAGTAAGGATTTTATTTATTTACGTTATTTTTCAAATACTCTCTTGCATTATTTAGGATTTTGATTCATTTAAATATAAGATTCAACTTATTTTTTTCAATAAATAAACATGATGAATGTTTTGATACAAAAGATACGTGATATAACCCATGATTTTATCGATACTTTTCAGTGAAATCGATGCAAATGCAAAGATTGGATTTATGTATTGGACAAGAAATGGTTCAATGTCACAAAAAGAAACAGCCAATGCCTGTTTTATTAGAAGAGCTGCCAAACAATACAGATAAAGAGAAACTTCTCATACGCCTCATTCAATCCATGACAGAATATGAAAAGTCAGAGAGATCAAATATCAGAGATGTATTTCTACAACTTACGGGTAAGTTTATACTCTGAATCGGAACGCTTTGATTTTGTAAATATCTTGATTTGGTGCAACAAAAAATGCATTTACTGTATCATGCCTTATTTGGCTTTTAACGTTTTGATTCCAATAACGCCGATGTGTTTTCTGTTAAAGGTTTTATAATAAACATATAACAATAAACAGCATGATTTTTCGTACACCTTCTTTAATGTAATTTCGTACACCTACTTTAATGAAAACATTTGCAATATACATGTATGTAATGCATATATATGTGCTAAATCTGGTAGCGTTTGTCTAAAGCTACTGTATGAGAAATTTGTGGTTTTATGTGTTGCTTCAAAGATCCCGTGGTTATGTGACCGTGTATGTATTTGCTGGTAATAGAAAGACGACAAACATATCTTTATGCGACTGTGTGTTTTTATTTTATCCCTCTCCTTTTCTAAAGGAATCCTTACTTTCTGAATGATACAAATATTTATCATTATGTGATTTTGCTGTATTTTCTGTTACCATACTTCAATGTTTTCGACCACGTGCGGGATCAGAATGTTTTGTTTACCAAACTATCAGCCCCTCCTTAATGATTAGCATTTTTTGTTTTTATTATGCATGATATCAGAATTAAAATTGCATTTAGCCTTGGCAGTAACGATTCTTATATTTATTTAACATCTATTTGCCACAATGCTATTTGCCACAATCGTCTTAGCTATTGAATAGTTAGCCTTGGGTGATATTTGGGTTATCATATATATATTTCAGATTGCATACTCTTTTGGCAGTTCCGTGGCTAAACAATTAGAATGTTTTGGAGCATATATCAAGCTAAGTCAACAGTCCTACTAAAATTGCTCTAGAAACAATAACCGTTTTAGATAAATGCAATTGCGAATCCTCTACATAAATACCTGAAATTGAATTTGACGATCTGAATATCATTGCAAGATTCCTGTTACCATTGAAAATGCATTTTAAAGGCCGCATTCCTAAATGAGCTGATACTATTTTGAATAAAAAAGTAACACGTAATTATTCATGCAAAGGAGCTTTTAAATTCTGAACTTATTTTATCTATGATGGTGTGTGCTTGTACTTAGTTGCAATTTGGAGAGATAAATGACTTCAGCATCGCATTCCTTACACATCTACAGTTATCAGCATTGGCAGAAGTATATTTAGTTGTTTTTTTTATTAGGAATATCCGCCATGGTGGTTTTTTCTGGTCATATATCAGTGAGATTTACTCTTAAAAAGTGCTTATGCTATCAGTTTTTGCCTGATACGGCGTCAAACTATTTCTTATCTAGTTTATATTACAAAATCCGGTTCTCATTACAAAATCGAATCTCTTTACGATAATAAGCAATATTTCGTGATAATCTCCGATCAGAAGAATTCAGTTTATGGGGAACACTTATTAATCGATTTAAAGACGTGTTTCTCAATCATATTCTTAATAAAGCTTTTATTTTTTAATATATAAATTATGTACAACTTCATATAATTTGAAGGGTAACGTGAAATGTGTTATTAAACCAATAGAGTATTCTTTGGCTGATTCTGTGATTGCGCCAAATCACTTCTTGCCTGGTTCATATTACAAAATCGAATCGCTTGACGATCATAAGCAATATTTATGTAAAAAATCTGAAGAAATCAATCTATTATGAACAATTTGTTAATGACATTTAAAAGTACCTTATTAAAGAGCTGTGCACGTACAGAAATCGTTGATCATCATTTCAGATATGATGACGGATGCAGATAGAACTATGGATTCTGAAAGTGACAAGGTGAATGATTCCAATGAGGGGTACGCACAAAAACGATTTCAATTGCAATATGTAAACACTGATAACTACCTAATACTCTGTTATTGCTATGCAATTGTTGATTTTAACCAAAAGAGTAGAATAAGCTTTATACTAGGATGATTGCTACGTAACATATTTAAATTTGTCTTGCACATATCATATCTTAATCAACCCACAATTTGTGCATAACAACCGTAAACTGTACTTTAAACACTATTTACAAAAGAAATATCCATATTTTGATACGATGTAGTTGCGACTACCACAGTATTAAAACATCAACTGACGATTCGAAAAACTGCCTTAAGGACCTGAGTGACTATACGGTAAGATTGGCTTGTTATTTTTTTTTCACAAAAAAGACATTAAAATCATTTGCTTGAAAAACGCTTATTTGCTCTTTAAATATAATGTAATTGTTAATCTTTTATCATGGGCAACTATAAGCATTCATGATCATTATCTGATTTATGTCTGAAAGCAGATACATTCACTATACGGCAACAAACATACGGCAATATACATATCTATATATAGCCCATTATCGATTTTGCAGTCCGAGCCAGAAGTAAGTGGATGTTCAGGAAGAATAGGCGCCGTCAAATCTGATGTGAGCCCAGTGGAATTGAGTATTCCTTCGCTTGAGGAGGAAGACGGCAGCTCGAAGTTGAAAACTCAAAGCCTCAAATACTCAAATGAAGAGGTTCAAATTATTCAATTTATTTGTATAATCTCAAATTACGCTACTTTTATAATTTTAGCTAATCTGTGATATAATTGAACCAACAGAAATCAAATAAGAAAAATAATAGGCTTATAATTACAGCAAACATTGACAACACACACTGACTTATTGTCACATACATGTTGTCAAATTATTTCAGGCAATATAATACTGTAATGGGACATTTAGTGAACACTTCCCTAAATGTAGAGAAACGATAATTCCACTGATGTTTACATAGATTCTAAATTGCATTATAGAATATTGTCATATGTTGAACGATTACAAAAAAAAGTTATGAGTCTTTAAGAGGTTTAACTAAAAACCAAGCATTCTATCGATTCCGCATAACATTTCCCATGTACCTGCTTCATTCACACCTTCTGACATAGATTAGTATAACACAAAAAACAAATTGAATAACATTTGTCGGTAAATTCAGAAACTATTGTTTAGACATTTCTAATATGTTCACAAAGATTGGTTATAAAAATAAAAGGTAATCTTTTACGACGAGTAAACTTGTAACCTTTATCGAATTTCCAGTCAGTTCCAGAAGTAAGCAGATATTCTGGAGAAATCGGTGCAATCACATCTGACACAAGCCCAGCAGAGTTGAGCATTCCTTCGCTTGATAATCAAAGTGACAACTCAAGGCTCAAAGCTGAAAGCACAACGGATTCAAATGAAGAGGTACACTTGTTATTGTGAATCAGACCCAAATACCCAATTATTAAACAAAGCTAAGCTAATCTTAAGAGCACTTAGTTTATGAATTAAAATTGATTAAATATATAGATACATAGAATATATAAATTATAATTCTTTGTTACACTGAGTTATTGAAAATTTTACTACTTCAAATTATTCATATAATTACATTTTGTCCTTTAAATCTCAAAATTTAAATGTTCGAGTCTACTTCTCAGTTGAGAGTTGGATTGTCAGGAATTATACACAGTGACTATAGTCAACTCGATTCGAAAGATCATTTGCTCGATGAACCAAAAGGAAGTCTTATAGAATTGGTAAATGCTAATGTAATTGCTATGTGATCTAAAGCTATATTTCTAGTTTGCTTTAATGTGTGGCTGTAGCTAAATATGTATTAAATAGAATATCCCATTCAAATTGCATTTGCCATTTGGTGTCTGTTATTTTGATAATACCTATTTTGACATGACTTGTAAACGAGTAGCGAAAACCAATAACGATTAAAAAGTACAGTCCTATCGATTCCTCAATAACTAGTAAAGTAACATCATTTATATAAGGATTCGCAAGCATGGGTCAAATATGTTTTATAATATCAACAACTTCGTGTGAAAATATCTTATATGTATTTATGAGGGTATTTTTTATAGTTTGGACTGGAAGTAAAAGGATCTTCAGAGGTATCCACTTCATTTATTCGTTTGGATGTAGGCAACGTCACCTCACAAGATGCTAGCAGTGACGGGGCAAGTTTAAACGACACATAATCATATATGACTACATAAAACATTCTTTGAGTGAAACAAATATGTAAATCAATTTCGCTTTTCTGTTTGAATATAATCTTCTAATGAATCTCAGAAAGTTATGATTAAATCCTAATTATATCGACTTATAGCATACATAACTCGTTCTCTTTAGATTTTAGTAATTATGCAAAATAGAGATTATATGTGTTTGTTGTTGACAGCAGAATAAAGCGCTTCGCCTTTCCTCATGGCCAGGAAAGCAATTAAAAGTAAAGAATATATTGGAGATAGGAAACACAGGACACCGATGTCATCTCTCTATACGAGGCTCGTACGTGTACTGTTGTCACGACAATGAAACAATTAGTGTATATAGTCTTGACCTTAAACCAATGACAAGCCTATACATACGAGGTTCACGTAATATCTACTGCATGTCATTTTTGGACGACAACACTTTTGATGTTGCCGGATCTGGTGGTTTATTCAGTGCTACTCTGACAGGTTATTTATATTGGTTATTCTTAGAGGCTTTCAGTCTCACAAGTATGGTGTTTATACCCAAATGAGTGAAGAAAAATAGTAGCATGATTCGTTAAAAAAAAACTTATCCAATCTAATAGTAAGTCTAAGAAAAATCAAATCTTATAGTATTATTTACTTTGAATATTTTGTAAACTAATTAATCTAATTAATATATTTCTGTAGGTGAAGAGAGTGGATTCTCTCAAATATCCACTCAACCACATACTAGTGTCTGCACGAAAAACAACCGCGTTTATGCAGCAGTCAGTGATAGAAAAAATACTACTCCTTGTCAAATTCACATCTACAGACTTAATAAACAAATGCATGATAGAATAAAAGAAATCAAACTACCCTGTCAAGCCGACCATTTCTTGACATTAGCCATAGGTAGTGACATACTTTATGTTTCATGCGAGGTCGACCAACAGGTGTACATTCTGTCGTCTATAACAGGCGATTTGTTACAACAGTGTGGATGTTTAGGTACTGGAGGGGCAGGATCATTACTGCAGCCAAGAGCTGCTCTCACTGATGATAATGATAACCTACTTGTCTGTGATTTCGGGTATGGCAAATTGCAGATGATACGTCGTTCCGGACAATGCGATTTATGGAATATGGATGCTCTAGTTTGGCCGTGGTCGGTTGCTATGCATGGCGAACGAATTTATATTGGAGGGTTAAAAGGAATGATGATGACTATTAATGAATGTTCACTCGAGTGAAATACTCACCAACTTTAATCGGCTATTACACACGTATCTCCTAAAGATAACTGTTATTGCAATATTTAATACTTTGGAAGATCACGGATAGTTATATGTATATTACATGTTAATATCGAAAGAAAATGTACAAGCTTGTGTCAGAAATAGCAATTGCAAGCAATGTAATGAAATTATGTGCGTTGTGTTTGACTTTATGCTGATTTTGTACACATACCAATTATATATATTGCACATATCAATATTGCGTTCTCATGGCTCGAAACTCGATTTTTTTTCCGCGGACTACCAAAAAAGCGGATAAAACATCTTCAATCGTTCAGAATATTGCTGCACGACTAATAACCGGTACAAAAAAATATGGCAATATCTCCCCAGTGCTCTATTCATTGGCTACCAATTCAATCTCGGATTGAATTTAAAATAGTCACTCTTACCTTTCGCATCTTGCATGGTATGGCTCAAGACTACTTGAGTAATTTGATTACAGCCTAAAGGTCGACCAGATGGCTTCGAGCAGTGTCAAGATCGGATCTTGTGATACCGAAGTCAAGGACAAAGACCTAAGAGATCGATCATTTTCTGCTGTGGCCCCTCGTATTTAGAATAAACTGCCTATGTCCCTCTGCAGTGAATAAAACTATGATGCTTTAAAAAGTAAACTCAAAACGTACCTGTTCAAAAATGTCTTTTAGCATCTTGTTTCTAGTCATTTTTGTCCTTACGTAGTTTATCAGTTAGTCAATGTTTTAATATGTGTTGCTAAGTGGTGCAATCATGCACTCTTTTAGTCATGTTTTGTCTTAACGCAGTTAATATGTACCATTATAAGTCTCGTTTTAACTTCAAGCTATTGTACTGTTTATGTAACTTCCTCGTGTAGTGTTTACGTAATATGTCAATTTTGTTGTATTGTATTTGTATTGTCTGTGAATAATTTAGAAACAGGCACGTAAAATCTCTCTTTTATTATTATCAAATTGACAAGTGCACGGTCTATGCTTACTAAATGCATGTGTACAATTTATATAGAAACATGACACAAATGTGTCATCGGTACGATTCAGTAGTCAGTACAAATTATCTGGCTCGCGATTCATAGGTATCCATAGTAAATGGACTACATGATATCGTTTAATGATGTTGTATGCATGTGCGTGATTGAATGATATTGCAATGAGATAAAGAAAATAGATAAGTTGTGCGGAATAATTTACCAAATAAAATTATAATTTTAATGCATTTTCTCGCTGTTATAAAAATTTAGATTGGATTGAATCATTAAAATCAACCACATCAATATTCTGAAATACACTTGAGTCCAACGTCTCTAGTTATTAGTCTTGAGGGTTTTACATCCCTGCAGATTATTTATTTATTATATCACCAGATTTTAATTTTAAATAGAAACATATTGTTAAAATTAAAAACATTTTCGGAACGAAGTATTTATGACTGTAAAAACAGTTGCTAACAAAAAAAGACATGTTCCTAAAAAAGATGTATCAAAACTAGTGTTTTAACTCTAACCGGTTGGAACTGAGTATTTCTAAAAAACAAATACAGAAAACGATGATGATACAGGAATTCCCACTTTCCCAAGCTTTATCCGATGCACATATAAGTCAGTTATCCGTATTATTCATAGGATCTATAATAACTTGTAGTGTCTATATTCACTTGGTTCACAAAATTCACAACTAAAACACCTATTCATTCTCAAATGTTCGCAATACTTTCTATCCTACGGAAGTATTATTGCACGTTAAAATTTCTTTTTCGATAACTGTTTGTTATATCAGTCTTAGCACAGTAATTCTCTGGCCGCCTCTAGGTTTTCTGGATTTTTTAAACACTCGTAGAGTGATTTTTGGTCGGCGCTGAATCTGGTATTCTGTATCTATGTCCAAACACTCTGACACGTGTTATTGCTATAGTCCTTGACCATGGTTTTTTACCAGCTTTCTTGTAGAGTTGTTAGTTGTTTATACTGTTGTTGTTATTGTCCCATCTAACGTTGAGGACTCCGCGTAGCTGCAGTCTTTGGAACGCGGTGAATAGAGAGTTTGTGCAAATATAAAAATATGTGTGCTTATAGCCTAGATTTCCCAAAAATAGCAAATCACATTGCTTGCTATTGGTTTGTTTACGTCATTTCGGTGGATTTCCCACATCTGTACATACTCTCGTATATCTTCTCTAGTGCATCTTTAAGTGAAAAACAGTTATGCTGTACTTCTATTGCTAGAATATGCTTGTTCTAAGTGTTGATATGAGAATAACTGGTCATGAATCCTCTGGTGGTCCTTTTGGTTCACGTTTTGATCTCCAAAAAGCGTTTGATACTGTAAATCAACACATATTACTGTGTAAACTTGATGCGATCGGTATTGACTCTGGTGTTATTCAGTGGTTTTAATCGTACCTTATGGATAGAAAACAATTCGTTGAAAATAATAATATTAAATCCAAGGAAGGTAATATCAGTTGTGGTGTTCCTCAAGGTTCCATTTTAGGTCCTCTGCTCTTTCTGATTTATGTAAATGATATGGAAAATTGTTTAGACTGTGATCTTTATCTCTATGCTGATGATTCAGCTTTAGCTGTCTCGGGTACTGATGTTAATGAAATAGAATCGCACCTGCAACGCGACCTAAAATCATTCAGTGTTTGGCTAGAAGAAAATAAGTTATCACTTCATTTGGGTAAAACCGAAAGCATACTCTTTGGTACTAAGCAGCTAGATATAGAATGTCAAGGTTTTAAGATCTATACAAATTCATTTGTAAAGTACTTAGGGTGTATTCTTGAACATGATTTATCTGGTTACGTACGCTACATGTACCGCAATAGCAAAGAAAGTAAACTCAGGTCTTAAGTTTCTGTAGGTTTTAAGGATAAAAAGTGTGTATTTACTGCCTTTCTTCAACCTTCCTCGATTATGCTTGTATTTCGTGGTATGTTGGTGCCCCAAAGGTTCTTAAGAACAAACTTCAATTTTGTCAAAACACAATGATCAGGTTTATTTACGGTTTTGATTGTAGAACTCAAATTGATGCATTTCATTTCGTTCAACTTGATACATTGAATGTAGCAGCCCGTGTTAACTTTTTAGTCCTTAATATGATGCACAAGATTTACAATAACACTGCTCCTAGTTATATATGTACCGCGTCCTTGGTTCAAAATACACACGGGCATAACACGAGCAAAAGCAAGCATGCTTTTGTTGTCAACCACGCAAAATCCCTAAGTAGCGAAACGTTTATATAAAATGGTATCAAACTTTGGAATAATCTGCCAATAGAAGTTCAGTCTATACGTGATAAGTCTGTCTTTAAAGTGAAATGCAAAAACTTGTTATTCAGCGAAATGCTGTCTATTGAAACTAAGGATTTTATTTTCTAATAGACAAGGTGTAGAGCAGTCAATTTATTGTGATGATTTTACTTACTAGTCATCAATTATTAATCATTTTACCTACATTTATTATATATGTTTTCTTTTGTGTAACGTTACAAGTTTATGTTAGGGTTTTCTACCAAGGACCGCAATGGAAATAAGTGAGTTTAATACAGAATTTCTGGTGCAATCCTTTTTGTGATCACGCCATATGCAAGTGTTATTACTTAAACTTCTAGGTTTATTGTTAATATATAATTTAGTCTTCTATACATATTATGCCTACATTGCAGTGTTTAATATTTACAAAACTCAATTGTATTTACTATTGCTTTTATTGTATTATTGTACTATTATTATTGCGAAACACAAATAAAATCTATCAATCTATGAAGAGCACCTCACGAGGTGATCCTTTGTTGTGATTTGGGCCTATAATCTGGTTATTTAACCGCCAACTATTGTCTATTTTACTGGTGATATATATGACTTTATTCTATGTCGGATGACCGCAATTTAGGAGTAAATACTTTCTATAATTACAGCATATAAATTATCAATGGCTTGCACTTCAACTCACCTAGTAGTGAATGCGTTTATAGTCGATGGAAACATCTAGCTCTGGACATCTGTCAACCTCTTACATAGGAGCATTACCTAGATCGTCTCGTTGATTAGCAGACGGCATACGAATACTAATCTCTCTTAACGATCGAACATCTATTTCATCCGCATAATTCTATTGCATATTCCAACATCTAATTCTCTTTAAGTTAGTTCTACAGTTATAGTAAATGATATTTAGTTAACCTTGCCAACATCTCTACAGATTCAGCAAGTCTAACTC
>LQRL01138342.1:44990-62264 GCA_001703475.1 Hydroides elegans | reverse complement strand
AAACCACCGAAATAGATGAGGATTATTACTTTACAATACATATTCCGAAATTTATGTCTAACTTTATCTCTAAGTATACGTACACTAGGCAGGATTTGGGTTTTTTACCCAAACTACCCGTTTCAATTCTACCATTTTTCGACATCCCGAAATAACTCCGAAGAAGCTTATTACATAACCCCCTTGGACCCTCTACTGAAAATGTGTATCCGTGAGCGAGTATTCCCCTACGGTTTCTAAATACTTATACCTGTTTTTTTCTGCAGCAGAAATACGGGTGAGCGGCCTCATGTGTCGAATACGTTTAATATATCGTGAAAATAATATTTAATGTTTTTACGACATTACCGTTAAGTCAACATTGCAACTTCCGGAATTTTGTAAACAAGGAAGCAAGTCATGGCATACAACAGTAAAAATCCGTTTTATACCTCTGAACAAGATGATGATTTCGCATTCGGAACAAATTCAAGTAGAAATAATTATGGAAATAGTCCCCAGGGAGGTGTGGACCCTTTTCAAGACGATGAAGGCCCTGTCGACTTCGTTCAAATCCAACAAAATTCAATGAATCGACAACTTGAAAGTACGCAACGATGTCTGGCTAGTATTTATGATTCCGAGGCGATGGGAGTCGCTACAGCAGAGGTATATTTGATATCTATATTTTGTGTATTTATAAAACCTAAAAATAGTAATCAAAACGTTCTGATACATCCTACAACTTAATTTAACAATTATTTGTTCGTTTGATAATGTCTTTGTTATTCAACAGTGACTCACTTATAACATCGGAGGAATGAACAAGGGAAACGTTATGATTTTTCAGCGATGTATTCTTTTCATTAATCGCAAATTTTCAAAATCTACGTTTTCAGATCTTTGATCTGGGGTGTCCCTCGTCCGTCATCCATTCTTTTCTAGGCTGTATCTTTGTAACGGATGGTCGTAGAGACCTGGGAATACTAGGCTCAATGAAAGGTCTTGGCGTATAGATGTGCCTTTTGTCAGTTTAGGCCAGATTCTGGCACCGGAAATGACCGAATTTGGCCAAAATGACCAAAAACAACGGTTTTTTAAAACATGAGCTTTCCCAGACTGTATTTGTGTAACATATGGTCGTATAGAATTATAAAATCATGATATGTTCAAATTCAATCTACTTACAAATCCTTCAATTTTGAAGTTGATTAGTATTATAAACGAAGAAGAATAAGTAGACCTATGAATAGGTTCATATTAAAGGTCTTGGTGTGTAGATGTGCCTTTTGACACTTTTGGCCACCGGAAGTTGGCCGAAAAAGCCCCAAAAGCTAAGTTTTTCCAAGACATGGGTATATACGGGAGGGGGATGGGAGAGCTGTCAATATGTTGATCATGATGTACCCTATGTTTTTTTTCGACCGAAATCTAGTTATTTCTGGTAGCGAAATTGAGACTATTTGAGCTCGTATGTGATAGTGCCATTGAACGAAGGGTTGTAAAGGTTATTAGACACAATACTAACATAAGTATTGGTTTGATGGATTATAAGACTCCAGTACGGGCATTTGGTGGCAAATTGCACTTATAGATATTGATTTTAGAAATGGCACGATCAATTTTATCTATACGTTTTGCGAAACTAATTATTTCGATTTATTTCAGGAACTGGTCCAACAAGGAGAACAACTCAACAACGTAGAACATAAACTTGACACGATTAACCAAGATATGAAAACGACGCAGCGACATTTGAACAATATCAAAAGTGTATTTGGCGGTTTGAAAAACTGGTGGTCAGGAAAGAAAGAAGCCCAGACACCAGAAAAACCGCAACGACAATCCGGCCTACAGCAAACACTCGATGAGTCCCTCCCTAGTCAAGATCAGAGAGAACATCCAGCTTTGCGAATCAGAGAAACAGACACGAGAGGATTTTATGATGAAGGTAGCAGCAGTCAAACACAAGCCCAAGCAAGATCTGAACATTGGCAGCGATATGAAAGTCAACTGGACGATAATTTGGGTGAGAATCAATTTAAAGCTTATTTGTTTCACATAAAAAATATTGTTACAAATGGAAATGTCTTTGTGGTCATGATAATTTTGCACAATGTATGTTTTGAAAGTAATGTTATTATTTTTAATTTGACGTTGTTAGTTAGTTGATCGAATGCTTATCAAATTTATGATAAAGTTGGATTAGTTTTTTTGTCATGTTGCAGAAAAAAATCTTTCAAACTCTTGGAATCTTGACTATCATTTTTAAAATGTTGATTTCAATTTTAATTTACAGGCGCTATGTCGGCAGGCTTATCCCGTTTAAAAGGCTTAGGACTTGGACTTGGTCAGGAGATAGAAACACAGAACACTCAAATTGAACGAATCACAGGCAAGGCAGAGAGAGCCGATGTGTCTATTAAAGATCAGAACCGACAAATGAAACAAATTCTCGGGAAGTAACTCGTACTGCATAAAACTGAAAATGTGTTCCTTGCGAAGGGTGAAAGTTCCATATAAGGACAAGGTTTCTGTTGTCTCTTGTGATATTAATTGGCAGAATTGGTATTCAATTTTAAATATACTCTTGAGTATTCCGTACAATATTTTACGATAAGGTTAAAAGTACATAGTTAAGCCATTCCGGTACATGTATGGGAAAGTGTCTATTCTTCCGTGAAAAAAACACGTGTCAAAGGAATACAGCTTTTGGATATAAACATATCGCACTTAGCTTATTAATAAGCAAAATCTGTAATATTCTACGCGTTACTTGAAAACATGTTTTTTTCTGCTAAAACTATTTGATCACTCAATATTAATGTATCATAAAAGAAAAAATTATGTGCTTTTGTTTAAAGAATATTGCTTAGAACATACGTTTATTCATATTTCTCTTCAATTTGCCTTGTTCAATTTATTTTTGCTGTCTTGTATATTTATAAAGGTGTGTAATACATACCTGCATATGAGTAATAGTCATCAAGTCATATGATAAGTCAACGGTTTAGTAATGGGTAAATTTACCGGTAGATGTTAAATAAGGAGTTGATTTCCTGATATTATATAGAATTTAGAGCATGTATTCATTTTATCTTTTACTATGTCAAAATATCATTTAACTAGCCAATGATTATTGAATAGCATTGCATAAAAATATGAGTCTAGTTATCAATGTTAAATTATATAATCGACTTGCATGGTGTATAAATTGTTTACATCCTATGTTATTTCGAGTTCATATATATGACAATTTCCAAGTATTTAGAAAGGTTTGGAAAGATTCGTATTGTAAAGCTTGACAACAAAATTGGCATTTACATTGTATATTTCTTTTGGAAATAAACAAATATTTTGTTTGTCTAGTTTGTCTTGTTTAGTTTTTCATGATCATGATATCAAATCTATGTATTTAGGCCCCAACCCAAAAGTTGGGGGCCTATAGAGTTGGGGTGTCCGTCCGTCCGTCTGTCCGTCTGTCCGTCATCGCTTTCTTGTACGGGCTACAACTTTTGAATGGAAGGTCATAGAGACTTGGTTATAGGCTCAAATGAAAGGTCTTGGTCCGTAGATGTGCCTTTTGACCATTTTGGTCAAAAACACCCTACCGGAAGTGGTCAAATTGGCCAAAATAGCCCAAAATAGCGGTTTTTCAAGACTTGAGCTTGTACGGGCTAGAACTTTTGAACGGAAGGTCATAGAGATTTGGTTATAGGCTCAAATGAGAAGGTCTTGGTCCGTAGATGTGCCTTTTGACCATTTCGGTTAAAAACACCCCACCGGAAGTGGTCAAATTGGCCAAAATAGCCCAAAATAGCGGTTTTTTGAGACTTGAGCTTGTGCGGGCTAGAACTTTTGAACGGAAGGTCATAGAGATTTGGTTATAGGCTCAAATGAGAAGGTCTTGGTCCGTAGATGTGCCTTTTGACCATTTCGGTTAAAAACACCCCACCGGAAGTTGTCAAATTGGCCAAAATTAGCGGTTTTCATAGAAAATATATTTTCAATCTACAAAAACCCATACCCCTCCAATTTTCGGGGCGGTTGGGGCCTGTTCCTTGTTTTACAAATACTTCCTTGTTAATACTTAAATAGAATGTATTTGTCGACTTAAGTTTCTCCAGAATATAAATGTGTAGTTGAGATTCAATATTTTATACACTATATTTTCTATTTCACCGAACCTTCAAAATTCCGAGAGAGAAAATTTATAGAGCTCAAAAATTGCCAAAATGTTCCCATTTTCATCACATTGATTAAATACTCCATCGTGTGTCTCCAATTAACTGGTGTTCATGTGATAATTTAAAAGCGATTGCTGCCATTAATAACCGAAATCTTATCCGCACAAACATTCTGTATTTCAATTGCCGATCAACAACATTTATCATCACAAAACTAAAGTTTTATAAATTGGTGTTTTAGTGATGTGAACGAAAGAGAACATCACGTCGTACCGACCCGATAAATACATTATTGTTGCTATTTACGAAATATTGTTACTTCATTGGAAGATCTTATTATGTTGATATAAACTGTGACATAGGTCTGTTGATGCATTGATGTTGAGTCAAAAGGGATAACGGGGATTTAAATTGATTCTTTTAAGTTCTTACTTTTGAAAGAAAACGATTTACTTGCTGCTGACTTATGTTTTATTTTATACAACAAAATTTAAACTAAAATATAGGATATTCGCTTCTTTCACATTCATAACAATAACATACTACTATTTATGAGAAAAAATAGCTTGATCTCGTAATAACAATATTTTTGGCATATGCAACAAAATTAACATTCCGATATAAACCATGACCGAGGAATTACCATGTATACCACAATTAACTCCATTCGCATTCATTTTGAATGGTACACCAATTTTTAGATTCCCCAAAGGATCTTGTAATTACCTCAATGTAAAACCAGGGAACTAAATTTTAAAAAGTGATGTGTAAAAGTGTTCCTCACACCTCAATGTTATGTTATCTATCATCCCAAAGACACTATTTGAAACAAATATATATATAACAATACCAAAATAGTATAAAACTATAAATCAAATATGTTGTTATTAAACATAGAAAATGAAAGATTATTATCCTTTTAACTTCAGGTCAGTTCATGCCAAATAAAGTTATAAATCACAAAGCTAAGATACCCCTTTTATACCACAATTGACGAAGTGCAATGTCATTGGAATGTGTGTATGCCTTTCTTATTTGCATATTCTATTTCTATATGTTTGTTCTTGACTAGCTCAAATATACCTTTATAAAACTAAAACGATAACACTAGAACTTTTCCTAACATTAATTATATCCTGCTAACAGAGTATTAACCGTTTTCTTGCCAAAGCACCAGTCATGGCTTATTGCAGATTAATAAAGAAAAAAAATCGAATTGTGTAATAATGATGTCTCACCAACGATATCAAACAATATGAAACAAACAGAAAATAAAAGAGTGAAAACAATATCATTCAACCTTTTGATATTAAACAAAAAAAAAAATAATAATCAACAAATGCCATCCAACCCGTAATATAGTGCGACATTACCTGGATATATAAATATTTGATACTGAAAAAAAATATCCGGGTTTTTCTATCACAGTGTTAATTTTCTACAATACTCTTAAATAATCTGTCCAGTTAGAATGCATTGTACTTCAGATTCTATCTACTAGAAATCCCCGCTCTTGAGCGTATATGTGGCAGAGACATTCAAATGAATGTAGGCCTACACAAATATATATTACCGAATAAGAAAACTACAGATGAAGAAAATTGTTCTACTCGCTAAATGCAATCAATTCAAACAAAAAACAAAAGTCATAAGTCTAACAATGTCCTTGTATTACTTCTTATGGTGAAATCATATATCAAATGGTGCAACATATTATCACTGAACGCATTAAGCATTTTACAATATAAAACACTCAACTATCGCAATAAATACTAATCCACTCAACAATTTGATTCTAGAAATGGAATTGCTTTGAATGAAAGCAAAGCTAACACATCATCTCTGGTACGGAACAACAAAGATCATCGAAAAACATGTCATATACATGTTTCAAACTTATAAAAATGCCAGATGAGACCTCCCGATATATTCACACAATTTGCATATTGTGAGAATTCAGTGGCGCTTGAACATTGCTTGCATTGAGCTCTGATGCCATATTTTCTAATTCTTCCAACCCTTGCGTATGTCGCTCATACTTGTGCGTAATCAACTGTCGATAAAAGCGAATGGCAAATACAATAAATATAAACAAACACGGCACAATAATAATAGTCGATGAAATCGGAGCTGCATATCTCCATTTCGACGGCGACGCTGCCGTGGCACCCTCACCGCTGCCCTCACAACAGTTACTATTCGACGGAAGGAACCGCACCCAGGCTAAGATACACATTTCGACGAGGAACAAAAGAATGCCCACTCCAGTGGAAAAGATCCAGGCCAGTTCGATGTACCAGTGCATCTTCTCGTGCGGCGATTCCAGTACAGCTGTGACGTTGTGTACGTTGCTGACGGCTTCCATATTTGGGAGAACACATGTGGATATCATAAGGGCAAGCAAGTGGATGGCTACCACGAGTGTTGTGCAGATGCTGAATATTATTAATAGACCGAAAGGCAAGTCGTCGCTGAGTTGAGCTTCCACCATAGCAACCTGAATAAACAAATATGTAGTTATATTGTATGGAATAGTTGATAATATATTTATGCGTATAAAAATGGATACTACGCAAGTGTTATCAAAGTATTGTTTGGGTATAAGACACGTCGATTTTATGGTGGTGGTAACTCCCCATGAAAATGCGCTTGTGCCTTCAATGTTAAATGCTATTATGACATGGTTGATGGAATATTCCGGCTAACATCAAAATGGATACTACCCGGTTGGTATTACCAAGCCGTCATAGTGACAACCTCGTTTATTTCCTAATCTTATAAACACTATTTTCATGTAATAAAATGAATACTCTCTTCAGGGTCCTCATGAAAAGGTTACCAACCATCGGGATACGAAAAAGTAATACCAAAGCCCGAAGAGCGCCGGCATTACTCGATAATTTGGGAAAATATCCTTCTTCAATTTTCAATGTTTCATATGCTTACGTCAAATCAAGAGACCCGAACAGTTATGGTAATAACGGGGTAATTTCGTATATCATCTACTTGTGCAGGAACGGTCTCAATCCTTACACACATTACACGCCATGTGTGGTTAAAATAATTATTTATATGGCACGTATGAGCATCTGTCGATTCTACATATCACTGAGTGTATCAGTCGAATAGAAAGAACTCTAAATGGCGGTCGCATGATACGACTACGAGTCACAGCTAATCTACGACACGTGAAAGGTATATATCACAACAGTCAAATATGGATATTTTTGGTAAGGAGATATTTGAGAACAATGCTTGTGTTTCTTTTTGTTCAGAAGTTTCAGAAGTTTAAGAATTTTAGGAAACTTGAGAAATTTCAGACAGAGTGTAAAAAGAAACGCTTTTTTTCTTAAGTTTCTTAAATTTCTTAAACTTCTGAACAACAAGGAGGTATTTGTGAAACACGAAAAGGCCCCAACCGCCCCCCGATTCGAAGGGATATTGACTATCTCGTATATGCCCGTGTTTTGGAAATTCAAAGCTTTTGGGCAATTTTGGCCAACCTCCGGTGGCCGCAACTGTCAAAAGGCACATCTATACGCCAAGACCTTTCAAATGAGCCTATTCCCAGGTCTCTACGACCATCCGTTGCAAAGAAACAGCCTGGAAAAGAACAAGTTTCGAAAAACCGCTACTTTGGACATTTTGGCCAAATTCGGCCATTTCTGATGGCAAAATTTGGCCAAAACTTTCAAAAGGCACATCTACAGGCCAAGACCTTTCATTTGAGCATATTCACAGGTCTCTACGACCATCGTTGCAAAGAAATAGCCTGGAAAAGCTCGTGTTTCGAAAAACAGCTATTTTGGACATTTTGGCCAAATTCGGCCATTTCCTGTGGCCAAATGTGGCCAAAACTTTCAAAAGGCACATCTACAGGCCAAGACCTTTCATATGAGCCTATTCCCAGGTCTCTACGACCATTCGTTACAAAGTAACAGCCTGGAAAAGAATCGATGACGGACGGATGGACGGACGGACACCCGAATCTATAGGCCCCCAACCTTTGGGGTTTGGGCCTAAAAAGAAACGCACCCAATATATTTGGACAATCTCACAGTGACATTTGATTAATTGCAAGCTTTCCCTTACCATTGCAAATCCCGAAAGCAACGCGGAAGTTCGACTGGATGCTTTCAACTTGGCTCGAGCCAAGTAAAATCTCCTCCAGGACAATGCCTGGACAGAGTGTTGGTTTGACATCTCTTTCAAATATGAGTCTGCTAACCAATCTTTGTATCTAGCAGTCATGCCAGATCCAATACCAACGATAAATTATATTTTGTTCACATGAAAGCTGGATTACAAGTACCGGTCAAGTACTTCCTAGTACACCTGTACTTGTTTACGAGTTATCCGCATAAAACATAAGCAGATAGTTTCTTTTCAGAAAGGAACACTGGTGCCTAGAATCGAAACGATAATCCAACGACATTTTCGCCAAAGATTATTTTTAAGGACTGTATTGAAGAATAAAATGAATTCATCCATAAAAGTAAGAACTATTTTTGTATGAGAATCTCTACAAACGAATCATGTTAAACATAAAACATAAGAAATAAATAAGCACAAATGTTACATACAATTGCTTTCAATTCAGAACACTTGACCATCTCACTCTCACTTAACTATATATATTTATATTTCTTGATTATATTCAAAATCATTTTTTCAAACTTCGAAAAACTCTAAAGGAAGTCATATGTTGTACAACTTGCAAGGGTTTAATATATTTGCTTACCTTCTATGTGCATCTAAATCGTTCGATAAAGTGGGTCATGGAATGCTATTTTAGCCAAGAAAAAACACAAAAGAGAGTTTGGACAGAACAATTTGTACGACCAAAACACTATTTACAACACTTATTAGAACCAGTAGAGATATAAATATCACTGAACTAAAACCAAAAATCATCCTCCTAAGGTGGCTTACGAAAAGCGTTTTCGACTAAATCCAGAAAATAGATTTTTGTTTGCACAACCTCACAACGCATCTAAATTTCTCATTGGAAAATTGTATTTATGATATGTTAATAAAAAGGTAAGAATTAACTTGACCGATGCCAAAATATTTCTGATAATGCTCACAAATGGTGTGCGACAACATTATATCCTTTAACCCTTAATTCTACAATAGTTTTGTTGACTACTTTAGTTAAAGGTAAAATAATGAAAACATTTGTTTTGCAATAAGTAGTTATTAGCTTTTATATCACTGCTTATAAAAGGTGCTTTAAATATTGAATAATATATGTTGCGAATGTGGTATATATAGACTTTTGTTCATCGAGATTGGTTTTCCATGTGATGAAAATAAACTGTTTAAATTCGAAGACGTATAACTCGATGGGAAATATACAAAATATACAAATAACATTATATCCCCGTCATTTATGGTGTCACTATAGCAGAAAATAATATAAAATTATGTGTAGCATAATATGTATTTTGAGCATAGTTTTCGCCGGGTCAACAATGTAATATAAGTCAAAAGTCAGTATCATACCATATCGAAATTAGTGAAACTGGAAAAAGAGTGTAATGCCATGCAACTCTTTAATGACTAATATTGTTCGAGAATGTGATGATGAGTAAGACGGTTCATTCTTATATATTAATGCAATCTCTTTTGGCTTGCAAGTTATATAAAGCTATTTAATGTGTATTTAGTTTAATTGAGAAACTTGAATTAAACTGTTAATATTGATATGAAGTTATGTTGCAAATACTTGAGTATAACAGCATGGATTCAGAAATAAAGATAATCAATCGATCAATCAATCAAAATACACAAGTCGATTTTTATTGCATTAAATTTATTTACGTTTAGAGGCAGACTATTACTTTATATTAAAGCAAATGGTTACAGTAATTATGCCAACGTTGGCTTTTTAATAAACATTACCAATATGTTTGTTCTTAAACATGAAAAGAAAAAAATCTATGAGATGAAATACAGAGAAGATGGGAAAAATATATATCAAATGTTAAATGAAGTTATAAAGATAAGCAACGTTTTTTATTTAATAACTATCGAATCATAAGTTCTATGAAGAGCCTATATTTATAGAAAAACATGCACCGATTCGCAATAAGTGTAGTATTAGCTATATATATAATGTCTTATAATAACCATCACATGAAAATGGCTCTTCTTCTGGTTATGACCGTTCCGAATATAAGGAAGCCATATCATAATGTGAGATCAATGTATCAATACACAAATAACCGATGATATTAAATGCAGTCAAATAATAGTTGCTGCGTCTTTAATGATATCGATAATTCTACATTGGGGCAGCGGTACTTGTATAAGCTACATAGGTGTAGCGTAACTGTTTTTTTTGTCATCATTGATGTGTGGCAATGCAATTGCACAAGTTTTTAAAGTACAACATATTTCAGGCTATTTTATAACCGTTAAACACTTTGCTTTTCTGTGTGGTATCAATTTATATAGTATACAGCAACTTCCATTAACAAAACAGCGTATAATTTATCGGATTTAAAATTCAATTTGATCATCGGTAACAGTGACTATTCTTGCGAATTCCCAAATCAGTGGTAACCGACAAGAGTTCTATTGAGCCCCTATTTGTTTCCTTCATATCTTTTTTCAAGCAGGAACATACCAAATCAATGACAATTTTCCGAAATTGATTGCCTTTCCAGCAGTAAACGATATCGTTTATCGAAGCACTTACAACCATAAGTAATTGAGATATTTCATAAAGTAGTGTCAGTTTCCCCATTGCTTCGATAAGACTTGGTTTACTGAGAGATACAATAGCAAATGTTACTTGTATAAGCGATTCTGGTAATTGACAAAGAATAAAAGTTGTCAAAATAGTAGTCAGAATCCGTGTTATGTTGTCTTGTTGGAATGTTTGAGTGGTTTTGCGCCTATTCCTTGTGATTTGGTGCCGTTGTATTCGTTTCAAGGCCTTTACAAGTCTTATCCAAAGAACAATAATAACGATCATTGGACCAGCCGACCGAAATAACAGCTCAAACACGGTATTATATACAAAGATGTAGATTCGGTTTTGGCCGAGTGCAGTCCATGCCAAACACATAGCAACATTTTCGTTATTAGATCCATATGTTGTTATAGTTTTATACTCGAAGAATAATTGTATACAATAGACTATTGATGCAATCATAGTCATGATAACAATGATCTTTACGCGTTTAATATAATGAACTCTCATTCCAAGTGGATTGAACACAGTGCTATGCCGATTGATGGTTACTAAGAGAAACATCCAAAGTCGCATCAGTGCAACTGTATGTGCCATCGGAAACATAATATGAGATAATTTATCCATCGCATAGGACGGGTGTTGAATCAATGCTGTATGAGAGTAAATACTTTGAAGTAGCAAATGGATGAGGTTAATAGCCAAAAATAGGTTGTCGACGATTGCTAGGCAACGCAAGATCCAGTTTGTTACGCTTGTGCTGCTAGGGTGTCGCTGCAATACTATTAAGGAGATGAAGTTGCCAATAATGCCGAATATACAAAGTGGTATGACGGCGCAAAAAAATAAAGTGAATCCCAGAATAGCAGTGATTTGTGCTTGTCCGTCTTTATAAAGTGGATCAGGAATCGTGCCACTCGTAAAGCATAATGGTAAGTTTGCCGCTTCGTCCAACGATGATGAATTCAAGGTTGTTATGTTATCCATTTGACCTAAAGATAATTTTATAGAACTGCTCTCCTTAATCTTGTATCAAGCTGTTGCGTTTATTCAATCGTTTAAAAACATTACATTAGCGTATTCTATGTATTTGAGTGAATAAATGTTTTCTCCCAATAATTGTCACAAAATCAAAGACATTCTTTTCCGAGAATATTTAAATGCATTTTTTAGCTGTTTTGATATATCTAGTTCGGGGAAGCAATATATACTGCAACTAACACTTAAAAGCTCGGTCTAATTTAAGAGATCCATGCAAAGGCGATATATTGTCATACCAGTAAATGGCCATTTTGCCTATACACTGCCGACACGATACAACTACGAATATCAATGATACAATAGCTACGAAAATTAGCACAGCCTACAGGGAACAGCTTCTCTATGCATGGAACCTCAAAATTATTCTATATGAACTTTAATAATCATCTTTATGACGTACATCCCACATATCTTTTTATAATCATTCGGTTATTTGTTCCTAGATCATGATACTTTAAAGGCGGGCGATTCTTATTTGGTACTGAAGAGCAATTACAGCTCATATAGAAAAAACTGTACAGGTATCAATTAACGTAACGTAATTTTAAGTCACATGAAACGGATATTCATCAAGGTAGTTAGTGAGTGTAATGTGCAATACCTATATATATGTTTTATTTTCCATCAATGTTTCATAATATTAACTAATTTTGTTTAAATGGTTACTAGAAGCAAAGTGTGCTTGCTGTCATGCATTTGTCCTGAGATCTCTATGAGCACCTGGTGATATGAATAAAAATGCGTTCTTGATATGTCAAAAATCGGAGTGTTATCAGTTTCAAAACGGCGCTGAACTTTCATTCCCTGGTTCGCTATATGGATGGTCATTTGACGCAAACATCGATAAAGACAAGATCCCATGGCGTTGAACTCTCCTTTTATAACTACTTATGCTTTCCTTTTTTGCGCTTGTAATTACGTATTATGGCATTATGTATTTGTTGATATAATGTTACGGTTTAACTTTCAATAATGCATAAACAGATTTCGAATTGACGGGTATTTGATTAAAAATTGTACATAATAAATAAATTATAGTTGAAAAACACAAACAAGATTGAATCGAAAAGTAATTATTGATATTTTAGTGAACACTTTTCTTTATAATGTATATTACAAAGGAAAAAATACTATACCATATCATAAATTCCTAAAAATCAACAAACTTTATTAAACACAATATGTTATTTCAAAGCATTTCAAAGCATTTTAAAATCCACTTCATTTTGTTTTCAATATTAAGCAATAACTCGATTGCATAATAATACCATTTTGGTTCTCATGAACTTTATAAGGTATAAAATAATGATTAGAATCATAAGATAAAAATAAATTTTAGCTCATTATAAAAGTAAGTTGCGTTATCAAGCAATACTCCTTTTAATCTCATAACACGTGTCAGATGAAAATTAAACAAGATGCTTTTTAGCATACATCAAAGCTTATCTAATGACACTTGATGATGAAGTTGGCTCTTGTCATCTAAACATCCACTTAAACACGCTTTTCAGTTCGTTGAATGCAGTTAAAGAAAAGTGTATATGTATCCTGAAACATAGTTGCCTAGAAATGGGGAAATCGAATCTTTTTCTTTGCATTTGTTTAGGATATTTTCTAGTTTTTGCTGCCTGCAGGAACTGTGAGTTTTCTATTGCGAAATTTGAATAGATTAATTAGGCCGTTATTACATTTGCGTTTTTAAAACTACATTTTCGTTATTTTTGGTATAGTAACTTAAAACGATTTAATGCATTTCAACACGCTAGTTGCTTTTTATAACTTTCCTAAACTTTTGAGTTGATATTTACCCACTCGGCAAAGGTTGGTCCTTTTCCCGTCCGTAAGACGTCATTAACGCACGTCCTTTCTTGGTCCTACATTGAGCCCATGTGAAAGTTTGCCGGACGTAATTTTTGAGACGTCGCTTCGCCGTCAATATCTGACACCGAGAGGACGTTCAGTGAAAGACGTCCGCTAAGACCTTGAATGCGACGTCCTAAAGTGGTCCGCATCTCGTCATGTATGAATGTTTTAGGGACGTCATTTTTCTGACGTTATTTAAATTGTCCGTCCATTTTTATTTAAAAATCTAATATATATTTCTTATAAATATAATATATGTACATTTTTGGCGAAATGATAGATATTAAACTGAACCATATTATTATTCGAAAGCGAAAATTATCAAACTAAAAATTGTCCCAAATCCAAATTTGCATTTTTTCGAGGGGTAATCGCAATGTTATTTGACAATAAGTTTAATTTGTAAGTTGGTCTTTTAATTGGGTCCTTGTAATGTCGAATCACGTCACGACCAGGATATAATGTCCTTACAACGTCATATTGCGACGTGAAGGTCACGTCATATCTACTACGTCACAAGGACGACTTTAATAACACGTCGCGACAACGTCTAATTAGCGACGTTATACGGACATGCTAATTATTCACGTCATAAAAACACGTCGTTAACCCGTCATTTAAAGGCAATGATGGGACGTTTCATATTTTACATCGTAGCGACGTCCTATTTGCGTCGCGGACGTCGGGACGTAAAACTACGTGATCAGGACGTTCTTAGGAAGTTGTTTGCCGAGTGGGTAAATGGAAATCGTACCAAATATCAATAAATATAAAACATTATATTTATCACACATCAAATAAGGACGTGGTTACATTTGCGTTTTAAAACGCTGCTCTTTCATATATTTCAATGTATTCTTTATGGGAAGACACGGAAAATACTGGTATTTTTAAAAGCAACTAGCGTTTTTTGAGCTTTTCATAAAGAATACATTGGAAAATATGATAACAAGTAAGCTTAAAAATGCAAATGTAACCGCTGTAAAAAAATATGTTATAATCTACATACCCATGTATTCATCCCTATAGTTCCCATTCCTCCGGACCACATCGATCGAGATTGGTTCAGCGCAGCTCAGCAAGATCTCAACAATGTCCTTAAGCGCCAACCCAACACCAATGTAGCAAAGAACGTAATTTTGTTTATTGGCGATGGTATGGGCCCAACCAATGTCTGGGCGTCGAGATTGTATGCGGGCCAGTACAAGCATGGCCAGTCTGGAGAGGAATTTGAGCTTAACTTTGAGACGTTTCCTTATACCGGTGTATCAAAGGTTGGTATATTAAGGTTAAAGGATAAAATTTAAACTATATCCTATATCTTAGTAGAAGAGCCCATCTCTTTTTCTTAAGCATTTGGGCCAGACTCATGTACAAAGCCATAGAGGATCCTCCACTCAATGTTCTTTTTACCGCCAGCCCAACACCAATGTTGCAAAGAACGTCATTTTGTTTATTGGCGACGGTATGGGCCCAACCAATGTATGGGCATCGCGTCTGTATGCGGGGCAGTATAAGCATGGCCAATCTGGAGAGGAGTTTGAGCTGAACTTCGAGACGTTTCCTTATACCGGCGTATCAAAGGTTGGTATATATTGGTAGTAAATCACCGGCCTTTTTATGCAAAAAATGATTATTCCTTCCTGAAGAAATTTGAGAATATTACTTGACTCCTATTGCGTTTACCACTGATATATGTCTTTTCTTCAATTTGTAGCCGACGTATCAAGCAATGTCGAACATAAGATAAAGTCACGCACGGTATACTGACGTTATCTGACGTCGCGACATAAAGGGCCGTACGGAAATCATAACGCCTTTTTGACGTTGATCCCTAATATGTGATTGGGTACGGATATTTAATGGGTGGGTTAGCTCGCTTTTTTAATGTTACACCACCATCGTTCCACACATGCAAGCACCATTTGCGTCAACGAGCAAGTTATTCGCAAGAACGTTCACATAGAACTAAATTGCAGCTTCCATTGGTTTATGTATTTTATTTATGTCGCATGCAGAATATAGGTATACAATACGGCCTAAAATAACAGATTGGGGGTTTCTCCGATTATTTATCAATTAAATAATCAATCATTGTTTTCCAGACTTACAACATGGACCGCATGAGCCCCGATTCCGCGGGTACAGCCACCGCATATCTAAGTGGCGTCATAGCACAAGCGAGTACCTTTGGCGTCAACGAGCGAGTGATTCGCAAGAACTTTTACAAATAAGCAAATCGCAGCTTCCTTGTTTTATATACTATATTGACGTCACATGCAGCATACAGTTATACAAAACGAACTAAAACTGACAAAGAAGGATGGATCTCCTAGTATTTTGTCCATTAAGCAACGAATCATTGTTTTCCAGACTTACAACGTGGACCGCATGAGTCCCGATTCAGCGGGTACAGCAACGGCTTATCTGAGTGGCATCAAGGCTCAGGCGAGTACGATTGGCGTCAACGAGCGAGTGATTCGCAGTAATTGTAGCTCGCAAGCTGGAAACGAGGTCGATACGATCATGGATTGGGCGCATGAAGCAGGTTTGTGAAAAAGGTGGCTTTTATGAATAAATAACAAATACAACGATTCTTAAATCATATAAAAATGGTTCGTTGATGGAAAATGTTTCTCAAGGCAAGGAACTTTGTCATAACGAGAATTTGTGATATCTTACTTGAAGGCGCTTAAATGGGACATTTCAGTACATTTTGGCAAAATTATCACCAACAACAACGAAAACAATTTGTTGTATGATGTCTTTGTAAATCGACAGTGGTCAATAAACTATGGCTACAACAGAATTGATACAAACGCATGTTCTCCTATACCGTCTTCTGACGATTTCTTAGTTTAATGAGTCTCAATATTTATAAACTCTTCCAAGGGAAATGGACGGGCGTCATCTCGACAGCGCGAGTCACCCACGCAAGTATCGCGGCAAATTACGCGCACGCCGTGAACCGGAAGTGGGAGAGCGACACGGATGTGAACGCAGACGAAGGAAGCGAAGGGTGTAAGGATATTGCGAGGCAGTTGGTCGAGGATAATCCACATATACGGGTACGTAAATACACATGCATATATATTACATATTCTATACAAATTCATATCGCATCATCATTGGTGCTTAATATACATAGAGCTATGTGCCACAGGTTATCAAAAACTTATAAATTACCTATTTCGATTTGCAAATCGAAGGGGCCTGTTCTCCATTTTCCTAATGTTTATTGTTGATGAATATAAGCCAAATGTCGATTGTTAGTTTTTGCAATTATTAGTTTTTGCGATTCAAAGAAAATAAAATATTTCCCAACATTTATTATTTTATTATTTTATTATAAGTTTCTTTTAGAGCGCTTATATAAACCTGAGCGCTATATAACACAATATATAATAATACATGATAAAAGTAAATAATGCAATACTGATAGCAATTATAAAATATATCACGGATAAAACTATAAATACTTATGCAACATATATGTGATTGCTT
>LQRL01138342.1:25084-39005 GCA_001703475.1 Hydroides elegans | reverse complement strand
TATTCTCATTATTTGCAACAAAGAAAAGTTCCCTTTATTTACTTAATAGACCAATTTTCAACGTCAATTACAATAATAAAAAAAAGTTATCAATTTTTACATTAAGCCGTGGCATGGTTTAGGACATTTCTAATGTTAAATACATGAAATTATGAATAAATCGTACAAAATATAGAATAATCTTGTCATGTTTCAAATTTCATATGTTTTTTGTCCACAAATAAACGAGTTATTAATGATAAAAAAAATGTAAACAAGCGTTGTTAAGTGCGAATGACGCAAAAAAATCATGCTTGTCCAACGCTCTAACCGACTGAGCTAACGTGGCTAGCTGATTTTAATTCGCAAAATGAATGTATTTGAATATATTACTCTTCATAGAAGGTCTGTAATAAAAGGAACACGCCACTCGATTATATATTGAAGGGAATTATATCACTCTGTCAGCCAAATCTGAACTCACCCTTCGGGTTCGGTCAGATTTGGCTGACAGAGTGATATAATTCCCTTCAATATATAATCTCGTGTCGTATTCCCATTGTATTAGAGCGTAAGGTGATCAGGACGTTGGCATTTAGTCATATATGAACGTAGGTCTGACATTTTATGTATGGTGAATCATATAGTGGTTTGTTATCGGGTATCTACACAAATGTTGCCTATGATTTACTCAAACTGTCAAATTTGTCATACGACATGGATCGCGAGTGACACATTTACAATTTTAGGCAATAAAACTATATGGAGTTTCATGCAGGGAACTTTCTATCATTTCAGGCCCTTGTCCCCACCGAATCCGAGACCCATGGCAGCGAAGACGTGACAATTTACGCGCGCGGACCGATGGCACATCTGTTTGCAGGCGTGCATGAGCAGAACTATATTCCGCATGTCATGGCATATGCCGCATGCGTAGGGGCGAATACGGAACACTGTGATGCGGTCGCAGGAGGAGCGCGGAGTAATATCAGTAGTGGATGGAGTGAGCTAATACTTATTGCAGTGTGCTTTTGGAACTATTTATTTTAAATAATACATTTGATGTGGTTATATTTGGGAAACCTGAGTTAAAACCGTTAACAATGTTAACATTTTATAATCTTTTAGATATTTATTATAAATATGGAGCAATCATAAGTGTTTGTCATTCTGAGTACGGGCGTTCACGAATTGAACTATATTCCGCACGTCATGGCGTATGCGAATAAGGGCCACTCTGATGCGGTCACAGGAGGGGCGCGGAATAATATAAGCCTTGTATTTGGCGGTATTATGTTTCTTGTTTTGCATATTTGTTACGTTGTTTTATTTTAAGGAAACACATAGGATTTTGTCTATTTTTAATAAACTCGAATTATAACAGCTGAAAATAAAAACACCATTTAACTTTTATAAAGACAATAGATACTGGATACGTATCTGTTTGTTCACCAGCAGAACTATATTCCGCGTATGACGTTTAACGCGTGCGTAGGCCCCAATACGGGACACTGTGATGCGGAGGGGCAGCGCGGAGTAATATAAATGGATGGAGCGGGGTTAAGGTAATTGCTGGTTGCATTTGGCGCTTTTTGTTTTTCTAGAGAATATGTTAGATATTATCAATAATGACTTGTTGAGAGCTTATGTGTTCAAGCGACTGAATTTATGAAGGTTTTATTTATCATTGTAAGGATAAATTATACATTTTGAAAAAAAAATCAAAGTGCATTACATATCTTGTTGCACAAAAATGTTTTATAGAATAAAATTGCTTTATCAGACTGAATGTACATGTATAAACGATTTCGAGACATCTCGGCCCACTTTCAATCTAGGCCCATTTACGAACTCGGCCCATTTTCAATATACATCAATCTCGGCCCACTTTCAAACTCGGCCTATTTTCTATGGATAACAAAAACAAACAAACTCGGCCCATTTTTGTGGGAATATTTACTACTACGTTCGAATCAAATAAACATTTTTTTTCAAAAATACTAATTACACGTTTGAAATTCATGTGTATTATTGAATAGCAATAACATTGTGCGTTGAATAATGACTTCTCTGTGTTTTTATATTTGATTGCAATCGCATTTATAGTGTAAATTTGTGATTGCAAATACATTATTGTCATATATCTAATTGATTTTATGCCTAACCGTTCCTGTGATGTTGATTGATATATTGATTGCGCTTGGAGGCTGCTTTGATTTTAAACTTGCAAGGGCGCTTTCACCCATTGTTATTCAACATGAAACAAGTTGTCACGTCTTGAAAATTGCAATTAAGCGTTCATTTCTATATAACAAGAGGTGCATTTTCGAGGAACATCATTCAAGTCTCAATGGTATGTGGTGAAGGATAAACAATATGAATTGATGAACAATTAAAATGGATAAAGTTTGCATAAAGTGTGATAGTGAAATGAGACAGAAGCAACGCATGTTTCAATGTAGACGTTGCTTACAGTTGCAATATAGAACATGTCAATCAGGTGTCAATGTTGAAGACTATCGAAGTGCTTTGATAGACACTCATCTTATAGACATTTGTTTATTCATTTAATACAGATTTACAGTAGAATTGTCCTCTTTTACAGCCCATTTGATTTAGAGATTCGTGGGTTCTGGGTTTATGCTATGTTCCATTTTTTTATGACTGGTGTTATCTTGATATTATTTCTTTGTATTTTATTATGCTTTAATATATGTTTCTTTATATGATCATATTCTTTTTCATTTGATTTTATGTGTCTTGAAATCTGGTATTACTTTATAACGATATGCAGGAGCTATTGATAAATAAAATATACACATGTATAAGAAAAAAAAACGTGTTATTTATTTTCGACTACAAGATTTTATCTGTTTTGTATTGATAAAAGAGAACACAAAGCAAACGGTTTAATAACAAATCCTTATTCTTTCATATTATACGCTATAATATCAATGCCATTGCATCTTATTGAACACATAAAACAAAGCAATTTGTATTAATAATAAATCCTAATCCTTAATCCTTTGAACAATACGCATTCACTTTCAAATAACTTCACAAGATATCATTCATAATCCCTACCATATTATATCGTCATTCAAAATGGGCCGAGTTGGTAAATAGAATAAAATGGGCCGAGTTGGTAAATACAATAAAATGGGCCGAGCTTGAAAGTGGGCCGAGCTTGAACAAAAATGGGCCGAGTTGGTTTTTGGGCCGAGTTCTCCCGATACCGTATAAACATCCTGTTTGTAAATATCACTACGCAGTTTAATATGATTAACACAGCAAAAAGCCATCTTTTGGAAACCATTTATTCTAAAATTGAAAACACAAAAGAAATTCACAGAAGCCAATAAGGAAATTCAGAAGCTTACATGCAAAAATGTTATATTTGAATGGTGCAAAACAAATAAGGCAAACCTTTTTGTATGGTTTTTTATAGAAGCATATATACAGATTGAATTACCTTCCTTATTTCAGCATTTGGGTTTACATCACCTCTAAGCAGAATATTATATATTTAATAAAAAGTGTTATTGATATTCAGTTTTCTATGGTTAACATACATTTACAATAAAATATTAGAGCTTATTCACCACAATTACATTTTCAACGGTTATGCATCTAGCATAAGCTTTAGTGCGTGGCCAGACGAGGAGCGTCGTGGAGCGTCAGCGGTATTGGTCTTATATGTTCTTTGTAGGACTTAGCCATTTTTTTCAGTGACGCCCCAAACTAGGTGGCCACACGGCAAGCGTCATGTACAATATCATATTTATTTGACATATTATGAGAATTTAAGAAAAGTTCAAAATAGAGTGAAAAATGCACTGGTGTCGCGATAAACAAACGATTAGAAACCTTGATTTGCTGTGAGTTTCCCAACAAATACTCCAAACTCCTCGTCAGTCTATTTAATCATGTACCCAAGACATTTGACATGCCCTAACTTTATTTATTAAATACGATTTCCAAGCCAAAGTAACGCTCGTTGACGCTCCCAGTCTGGCCACTCCAAAACGCTCGACGCTCCCCGTCTGGCCACGCACTTAGGCATAAGTTTTACATACAAACTTCTTGGTCATGCAGATATCTATACAAGAGTCATTTGGTCAATTTTGTTCTTTAAATAAACTAAAAATTCGACTTCAATTTTGTGTTTGAAATTAAATGCGGATATACCCATAACAAGCGACTGGGGTCTTCACAATTGGGTAGTCCAGACATCCTAGACCAAACAAATACGTTTCATAGATGATAACCGTTTCGATCATTTGTGTGCTATCACCTATCGAAATCATTTCAATTCATTTCAATGATGATCGTGTTTTATTATGCTACCATTGCATTAAAATATGATATTTTGTGCAACGAAGTTCAATTCATTTGAGGGTTTTCTCTGAGAAGAATAAAACTATATAAATGAATATGGAATATATTTTAATTGTGTCGATTGTGCTTATCTCTACTTCGGGTGCACAGGACACCACGAAAAATGGTTACTCATTGACCGATGATAGAATAGTGTCTATCGAAAACGCAGTTTTGCATTTAGGCGCAGAATTAAAATATCTAAGCGCTGATTTACAGGCACAAATAAACTTACTCGAAGGTAACTCAACGATTCAATTGTCGTATTTATTATAGTTTCATTCTTAATTCATTATTTATTAAATCTATCGTTATCAAAGAACTAATATAATGGATTAATCTTAATGTTTTGTAGCAATTTAGGAAACTATGCGACAAAATGTTTGGTAGTTCATATGTTGAATTATATTTGCCAAAGAACGACTAGAAGAAAAAGAAGAACGATTAACAACGGTAGAAGCAGAAAACGTTGCATTACAAGAGCAAGTCACGTCGCTGGAAGGTATTTTGATCATAGTTCGTTTTATGAAGTTTAATTTTCAGAAGCATGCTTTGAAAAATCCCATTTGAAATCGTTGACGTGAAGTTGATATAATGTTTTAATGTGTAACAGGAATATGGTTTTGAAAATAAAAAGATACGCGAAACTTCAAAACGTTTTAAAATCGAGAATATAAACAATTATTTGCTAGAAAATATTTAGATATAGCAAGTCTTATTATTCAACAGTAAGTAATTTTGACATATATTTCAATCACATAAAAAACATACATTCATTCTAGATGCTGGTGATGATATGGTTTTTCTTCAACCATTTATAATTTGATATTTTTTGCTGCAGAACGCCTCTCGATGTTAGAAGATGAAGTTGCAGCAATACCAGTGCAGGTCATCGCACAAGGAGGTACTTGTATTTTAAGATGCTAACTATTACCTTTTCAAAAGCTGAGTTCATAGTTTCAGCTAATTGACTTTTGCTTAATAAAGCGAGAAAAGATAAGGCGCCAGTCTAGATCGCTAAGACAAAATTGGATTTAAATGAAATGTTGATAAAATACCATTATTTCGTCTTTGTTCGGACCCTTATAATTTGACAAAGTTTGGTCCATCAAAAGCCTACAAAAGTGCCGCAGCAAAATGCGAGGGCACTCAACGATTTATTTTTTCTTATTTTCATCAAAATGTTTATTCTGAAGTTCCAAGCAAGGAACGCAGAAAAGCTATTGCAAGCAAATTTACAATCTCCTACCAGAATAAAGATTTCAAGAAATCAAATGTGTATGAGGTAATTCTTTCACATATGTGTTAACAGCGACTAAATTTAGATACATCTGCATCGATTGATATATTTACAAAAATAATCCTAGAGTAAAATAATCGTTTCGAAAAAAAAAAACTTTATTCTGTTCTGAAAAAGTTGCAAGCAAGGAAGAACTGCTACAAGAATAAACATTCTACCGAATAAATCGTTGAGTACCCCTCAAAATGTACTTGAAATTGTAATTTAACGTTTGCGGCACTTCAATGCTAAAGCCTCAAACGTTGAAAGAATATATAATGCAGATGTTCAATAAAAAGTGTTTTGCTTTATCACCCAAACACATGTCGAAATTATGAGGCATGAACATATCACGTAGATAAGGATCACGCTTATATCGTAACGTTGTGATGGGGGAAACGTTATGAGGCCGTTGTTGTGAAGCCTAGGTTGTGAGGAAGACGTCTGAGAAACGCTAATATCACTGTTGTTTAAATTAAAAAAAAAACTTTCGTGATAAACAGTATATATTGTTAAGTCGGGGGCTTTGCATATATGCATGAAGCATATGTTGTATTTGGATTCATTAGTTAATTGTATCCAATTGATTGCATTTGTATCAAGCATTTGACAAAAATCAAACTTGTTTATATTCGCAACAGTAACCAGTGCCGTCGGATTTACAGCATCGTCAAGTGCACATCAAGAGTTATCAAACCACGAGAAAGTACACTTTCTTTACCCAACGTCTAACCTAGGCGGACATTATGACAGATGGAACAGCACGTTTACTTGTCCCGTTGATGGTACCTATATGTTTGCTGTTAGTGTCTTATCATATTATCACTACCATATGGGAGCTTATATAATGATAGAAAACCGCTACATGGCCCGATGTTGGGCAGAGGATATGGAGCATGGCAGAAACCAAGCCAGTACAATGGTTATCACAACTTGTCGGGCGAATGAGCAAGTATGGGTCATGTCACGTGGCCAAGGAAAAATGTTTGGTGGGTTAAGTAACCATTTTTCTGGGGTTTTGCTGTATCCGGTGGTCTAAATAAGAATGTCCAAGAAACATTTTGTTTCAATCACACTAAGGAAATATTTGTTTTTTTCTTCATTATTCAGTGGTTATTATTACATTTATTAAATTGCTCTATCGTTTCAAAGAGTTGTGTTTTGAAAATCTGAATATAAAATATATTAAAATTAAAGCAAGCATTTTATGCCAATAAAAAATCAGTAATATAATATTTGCAATTGTGTTTGTTATTTTGAATAATGATGTATTTACTACCTTATATCACCCCTCTATTCTATATTATCATTCCTAAAAATGTAAACTGGCAAAGGCTCGACACTTCAATTGATAGGCTAAAATGATAACAAAAATTAACAGACTCAGATGTGCTTCGATACATAAGTAATTTCAAAGGACATTTAATGTTCTGTAATAAATGTGATAAATATAAGGATTGAATGACTTACACAGAGAACTCGTCCAATCATTTGTGCGTCAACAGGAAGAAGAAAATCGGAAAAATAAATCAGTCAGTCTTAAAGCACAAGGAAGCTGGCTCCGATTGAAAAACGTCCGGAGCAAGAAGCCATCTCCAAGCGATCTTGCCATCTGGAAGCTGGCAGGTAATCCAGCGTGCATCCAACACGGGAAAGAGCAATCATATAGTATATACTGAGTTCATGTACCGAATCAGTGACAGATGGCCGATACAGATGGCGCCATCACTATGTACCAGAGGCCATCACGGGTCTAGATAAGGCCTACAAGAGTGCAACAAAGAAGCCAATCCAAGGTTCATAACCTTTGTAAAGGCAACCGTAAAAGGGAACAAACCCAAAACAACGAGCAAGCAACAGAGGAACAAGTGGATTACGTAGATTTATCCAGCGATTGGACTCTGTAGGCTGACCTGAGGAGATAGCAAAGATTCCCCGAAGAAATCGTAACGAATAATTACCGTCTTGATATTGTCATATTCTCAAGGAGCAGCAGAATGTGCATTATGACAGAATTGACCGTACAGTGAGAAGATAGGATGGAAGAAGCCTATGAGAGGGAAGTATAGCAGCCCAGTTTAACAATTTAGAGCAAAGGGTCGGGTGTTTCCCCATAGAAATAGGATGTCGCGGATACCCGGGAAACTCATCATGGAGATCATTGAAGATTCTCGGAATAGTAGGCCAGGATAGAAGGAGTTTACTAAAGGATGCTGGGGATAATGCGGAGACTGCATCTATGTGGATCTGACAACGACCGTTCGAATGTTCACCAAGCAAAACTCCGCATAGAACAGAGTAAACAACAACTCTAAATTGGGCCAACTGGAACGGAGGTAAAGACCACCGCTACAGTCTGACGCCCACAACGACTCAGGCGGGTGGCCAGAACGGAGGTGAAGACTACTCCTTCAGTCTGGCACCAACAAAGAATCAGGCGGGTGTCCGGAACGGAGGTGAAAACCACCCCATAGTCTGGGGCCCAGCACGAATCATGACAGAATGAGACTCGTCAAAAGCATGGAAAGAAAGACTGGAAAGATTCGTGATACCCCTTTAGAGAATATGACTACGTTTAGGGGAATACATGACCTGCTTAGCAACTTCTAACTGTGCACCATGAAAGGAAATACCTCATTTAGCGATGAGTCATGGGTAGGAGAGTATGGCTAAAGACATCATCCAAACAAACAATGCATGTGAGGCCAAAAGGCTGGAAAAGAGTTAAGAAAAGGATTATAGGAAACCGAACGACTCGAAGTCATGAAACAGATAATACGCAGGTAATCTGAATGCGTTTCCAGATATAGACACGAATTAATGAAGGCTAAATCAACAATAGTGGAGGCTGTGCCAGGCGACAAGTTCTGGTCGTGTTGGTTGTCAAAGGAGGAAGTTGGATAGTGGAACCCTGAAAACTGGCCGGAAACATCATGGATAACCTCCATATGGAACTGAGAGAAAAAGTTAGGGAAAGTGGAACGAAATGGAGCAAGCGGGCCCATCTGTGATCAACTGCGTCGACGATCCAGGAAGAGGCCTAGTCCCATAATGTCGAAATGCGCATTGAAGTCTGGGAGTGACCTGGTGATCAACCGATGAAACTGCAACCAAGCAGTATTTAAGGTATAGGATAAATATTATTCGTCGTCATTAGGAAATTACGTTCACATTTGGTTCTAATGCGTAAAGGGTTGAGAAACAATAACGCTAAACATTTATTACATATGCATGTATATCCTGCAAAATAAAAACTAAACCAGAAATAATAACAATCGATAAGACCTCAATAAAGACATCAATCTACTTACTAAACTAAAAAATGTTTTTGTCGGGACACGAATGACCCATTACTCATAAATCAGTGGTGAAGACATAATCTCATGTTATAATATCTATATAAGATGTTCCATAAACATTTAACAAACAAAACTTCGATCATTCATATCTTCAACATTGAAAATATTTTAACGCATAATAAGTACATTATAAATTTACTTTGTATAAGATGGGATTCGAACCAATGATTTTATGAATGCATATATGATGCTTTACCACTGAGCAACAAGCCCATAAACGTTATAGATGAACATGTTAACATTTCAAACTTTATAGTAACAATCATTACACATGAGTTAATTCTGCATTATATTTCATCTTAAGACTTCTGGTTTTAATACGGTAAGATCCTGTAAGAAAACATGTTTATGAATATTATGTCCAGCGTCTTCACAGGAACAGATTGATGTCTGAGTCCGGATTTGAACCCATGGCTTTGCGACTAAGATATCAATGTGTCAGGTGATCATAACAGTCAATATGTTTACATAATGACACCGTTTAAAGAGATCAAAGGGATAAAACTATTATTCAATTTCAAAAGGCCATATTTATTAACAGCGACGTCTGAATCAATCTCAATATGGACCTTCGCAGTTTCATATTAATTGAACTTTGTATTTGTTTTATCTTTTTCTATCTGTTTCATGAACATATTTTTCACAAACATTTTACATATTTGCAAAAACATTTACAAAGCATTGAAAAAGAAAGGAGATTATTAAATAAAACTATGTGATACTATACAAATAGAAATAGAATTCCGAAATTGGATAAGGTTCAATCGAAACTGCTTCCTCGTTCGAATTCCACGAACAAAATATGATTCAAATCGCATGTGAAATTGTACTTAAGTGAATAACATGTTTTTTATAAGCAAAGGCTTATCAAATATCATAATATGTTTATAATATACGACGAAGTTGCGTGTAAACATGTTTCTTACCTGAAGTGGCCAGTTATTTTTACACTTTACCATGTCCATATTATTTATTAGCACTTACTGCATTTATAACCGTTTATTAACCGGAGTTAACATAGAAGCTTATTGATATCGTGTATGAGTGGCAAGTATTTTTTCCTTAAGAAATGTTAAGAATTCTTAGTTGAAATTGTATGTATTTACACTGAAAAGTGTGTCCCAAATATATTTCGTAACGTATTTTATCGTAAAATACATAAGGGATGAATGCGCATTATTTCATATATGAATGAAGGACAAACGCATCTTTTAATTAATCAACCTTGAGAAAGTAATAAAAATGTGAAAATTAAAGTGTCCGTTTCCCACTCGGCAGGGAACGTTCTAGTTTATAGGGGCGTCCCTTTAAAGTTTAACCCAGAGGCGACGGATAAATTGGGACATATTCCGAGTGAACCGAGCGAACTCTAAATCCGCGTCTGTATATGCCACCCGCCCGTAATTTTTTAAACCAAACATCAGTGTGTACTACGCCATAATGAAACCGCCCGGAACATTTAGCACTAAGATTATTGTTTAAACGGTGACTTAATATCCCAATACGATAAATTGATAATCTAAATGTATATGCAGATCCATGTGTCCCTAATAAATTGCCAGGGGATGTTATCTATTATGTTTGAAGTCAAAGAAAATATAACCCCTTCAATAAATAGTGCTTGTCCTTATATCAACATTTGTTCTATTGCATTAATAAACTCTTTTGTATTCGTATTATGTTTTAGGGAACATTTGGAAACTTTCTTACAATGTCGCTTTAGTTAACAATTTTTTCAAGATTCTTTACTCGTTGATATTTATCTTTGTATTTAGCTTGTTTATGTTAATGTATCTATGAAATAAAACTACATATGAGTTGTAGTTTTGCGTTTGTATATAAAAAATATGTTTATAAAGATTGAAAATTATTGACAGTATATCAAATATTAATAATCTACAAAATAATGAAACAAAATTAAACATGTACTCTGGATTTAAATTGAACATTCAATAATGTAAATGGCACATTAATGGTGAGCTACTAAGATTTATTTACTTTATACATTATGAATACATGTAATGTCTTTTGAAAATTCAATTTGTATATAGGCCAACGCATTTAAGATGCACAAATCATTATTTTCATCATGGATTTTTGAATATGAAATTCTATTAGTTTTCAGATTGATTGTGCTATTTCTTTAAAAAATGTTTTTTGACAAAAAACTAAAATCATGTAAAAAAAGTTCGTGTCAAAAATGTAAATTATTGAAAATCGAAATTATCTTTTTAATTTACAGGTGTTGTACAGGTTGTACTTGACGTGAAAGGCTACCTTCACCTCCTGCAACCCTGAAGAAAATTCAAACCATGTCCATTTCTTTTTTGCGCGATTTGGAATACGCGCGTAAAAACGCCAAAATGCTTCCGCAGTGGAAACGACCAAAGCATGACTATATTGGTGCGGAAAATAGCGTACCGGTTCGACGGACTATTAAGTTTAACAATAATAAACTCGAACAGAAGACTTCGCATTTGAATGTGGAAACACATCGGTATCAGTGGCAGTGGTATAAAAGACGCGAGCAGGTATGGATAAACTACTTTTATAGACTTTTTATATAATTTACATAGTAGCCTACATGTACATGTATTTCATTTGTGAATAATGCATATAAACTTATTTATGATATTCATCTTGTTTCCGAGTCCTAATCTTTGATTAATACATGTATGGTCAGCGTTAATGCTTCTAAATGGAAGCTTAAGACAAACATTTCGATATTCCAAAATTGTTTAAGCTGTATTAAATAGTCTATGGTAATCAATTCAATAGCATAATCATAAATAAACTTTATGACATACACATATAACTTTCTCAACAATATAGCATTTACACGTTACAGGTCTACCACCTGCAAAACGACATCTTGAAACCCGTCACAGAAAACCTAGAGGCCAACGACCCTTGGCGTCGATTACGTCACGGCTATCAACGTCAAAAGGCCAAGCCAATCACCGCTTCCCGCTACAAAGCGACCAATGAAAACGGAGAACAAGAAGAAAAGAAAAAGGAGAAGGCCAAGTTCACATTGGATCTTTATAAAAACACGCATTTTTGAGGATATTTAATATGATTTGTATTCTTTTTTTAATGCTATATATAGAGACTATGAACTCTAACTCAGCTTTACAAACATATAAGGATATTTTTCGGGGCATTTTTGTAAATATTTTGCTTGAGCAAGTCCGAGGTTAATACTCCAATGAGACGATTACGTCACGGCTATCAACGTAATAAGGCCAAACCAATCACATCCTCCCGCTGCAAAGCGACCAATGAGAATGGAGAACAAGAAGAAAAGAAAAAGGAGAAAGCAAAATTCACTCTGGATCTATATAAAAATACGCATTTTTGAAGATACTAAAAAAGGTGGTATTATATACAGGAAGAAGAAAATGAAAAGGCAAGGTTTACCATTGATTCATTGATTTTTTTTTCAAAAATACGCATTTTGGATAGATATGTTTAATGAACAGTGTCATTCAAAATCATCCTGGAGGTATATGTTTATAACAAAATGTGTTATGTATAGCATGTTATTTGGATAAAACGGATATAATGTTTTATTCTGTTTTGAGGATAATATGCATGTGATACATACAGTCTTGATCCTTAGAGAAAGACCATTTTCATGATCATGGTTAGAAACATTATCTATAGCCTAATAAATGATGCAATTTGTCATGGATTGTTTAGTTTGAATATAGGTAAAGTATGTTCATCTCCAGGCTTGATTAAGAGTTTTTTGGGATGCAAAATTCGTATTTGTGGAGCACACATATTTATCGTTTATGTCATTTGGTCATACAGATTAAAGATTTATCGCGTTTCATAAACCACGGCTGTTTATTCCCTATATAAAACTGCCCCTTTAGTTTTTTGGAGCTACCAACGATGCCTCTAAGTCTGCAACCCCTTTTTTGTTTGCATAGGATTAACCATGCATGTTTTCGGCTATTTATGCATAAAATCGAGTGAATTTTTCATTTTTTGGTTGTCTTTACACCTTGTTTTAAAATGGTTGCCACATTGCTTTTCCCTTGAAATTAACATATAATTAAATTTAAAATTAGCTGATTCTACCGGTGTAAGTCATATACCCCCTCCATCTCAATTTATTTACAAACCATGCCGATGAACATAAGGCTATTTGAATAATAATTGCACTTTTTACTACATATTTATATGCAAAACTATGAATAGCGTGGTCTCTTATAGAATCGTTTTGTTAAATTTGACTTTTTGCTTTCTCATTTGTAATAATCCATCTTAGATCTTATGAAGTTAAAAGAAAAAAATGTACTTAGGAGGATCATAGCATTTGGTTTATTCTAATTCACCTCAAAGGGGACAGTCCATATAATCGGCTTAATAGTAGTACATAGTTACAGAACACAAACGTGGAATGAGTATATTTCATTGAACTCTTAGACACCTTATTGAATGAATTGCAATTAATTTTTCATGATCCCCATAATGTCTTCAATCTTATGACATCTTAAATGTTCGTTTAAATTTGTGTTGACAGGAAAGGGGAATCTTCTATTTTAAATATAATAAATATATATATTTTAACAATATTAATAAATATTGAGCAGACGATTTTGAAAAAATGAATTAAGTCTCAAATAAAATTATTTTGATTGTATTCAAATTGTTCTTTATAATTTGGACTATAATTTTGACTATATATACTGATATTTTTCTTGCGCAAACAATTCAAATCAAGTTTGAATGACCGAAGCTATAAAATCTAATACGAATTTTGAAAATCACAATGCAGTTACTGTGGGATATAAATACGATTTTTATTGGGTATTTTATTGATTTTAGTATCATTATAAAGTCGAATAATCACTGAATCTAACCATATAAAAATTATTGATTTCCATATCCGAATTCGATTAAAAACTTTTATTTG
>LQRL01138342.1:5646-19179 GCA_001703475.1 Hydroides elegans | reverse complement strand
TTGAAATCATTCAAAATGTATACACACAAGAACAAATTCCTTTTTTGTCTTCATTTTGATATAAGCAGGTGGTGCCTTTTACATAGTTCCACTGTATATGCATTTAAGTACATATCATATAGTTGTTATAGTATTGCTTATATAAGCTCCGTAGTAATAACTGCTTATATAAGCTCCGGTATCTTCAACGTAGGCAGCATACTATCCACGCAGTTGACCCAGAAATTGGCACACGTGATATGATATTCCCGCCCACCGTAGCTCAGTTTGTGTTCTTGCTTCTCATTGGTCGAAGTGTCGTCACTCGCTATGCTGGCGTCCAATAGACACACGCCACACAAAATGCTGGTGAGATTGGAATCGGATTTGTCCTTGCGCAGGGCCTTCTTGAAGCTGAGGGACTGTGCTGAAGGCTGGAAAAAGAAATATGAAACGATATCTTTTAAGAAGAAAATGACGGATTGTGAGTTTGAAACACAAAATAGGACAATTTCAAGCACCATGCATATCAATATAGGCAAAACAAGATACGTTTAGTGAATTGACGCTTATTAAATAGGGGCAATTTGTTATGCTACACAATTGCCCAATTTCATTAACGAACGGCAAATTGTAGTTCGTTTATGTTCTTGCTGTACCACGATTACGGCTCAAACGGCATTCAACATAAAACATTGGTGCGGTTTTTGCCAAAATATCTTCATATTTCTTAGGATTTCTTGTGTTTTATTTTTCCATCCTATCAATATCCTCTCTTACCATGAGTGCAGTAGTGGACATAAAAGAAACCAGGTTGTTCCAAGCGTTGTGCACTTCCCTCTGCAGTTCATCAAGTCGGCTCGTGCTAAGCGCTGTAAATATCAGATACATAGACCTGGACCGTTGTTCTCGGTTTATCCTCAACCTTAAGACTATAATTTTACCCAAGTGCTTTACATTTTATATCAACAAGTAGATCAGTGAAGCTGATTAAGTCCTCCGCTACTTCAACAACAGTTGAAAACCGAAAAAAAACAGAGGAAATCAATAAAGAACATCAACAAAAATCCATCCAACGTCTTTCTTACATCTTTCTCACAACGTCTTTCTCACAACGTCTTTCTCACAACGTTTCCTTACATATTCCTAGTCCTCAAAACATCACGATATACGAGTCATTTTTCTTAATGTGCCAAGTCCCCAAAATCACAATTTTTCAAAAAATCGCCAAAATTACAATTTTTGAGATTTTTCAAAAATAATACGCCTAAGCACAGCTCTAATATGTGTTTTGTTCCATGTGCCAAAGGAAAATAAAATCCATCGAGGGATAAGCGAGCACTCGTCCGTACAAACTACCATCAATAATCACGCTAAGTCCCCAAAATCACAATTTTTCAAAAAATCGCCAAAATTACAATTTTTGAGAATTTTCAAAACTAATACGCCTAAGCACAGCTCCAATATGTGTTTGTTCCATGTGCCAAAGGACAATAAAATCCATCGAGAGATAAGCGAGCACTCGTCCGTACAAACTACCGTCAATAATCACGCTAAGTCCCCAAAATCACCATTTTTCAAAAAATCGCCAAAATTACAATTTTTGAGAATTTTCAAAAATAATACGCCTAAGCACAGCTCCAATATATGTTTATTCCATGTGCCAAAGGAAAACAAAATCCATCGAGGGATAAGCGAGCACTCGTCCGTACAAAGTAGTGCACCTAGGTGTCGACAGACAGACAGACGGACAGACGGACATGGTTCATTGGTCTTATAATTCCATTGAACGTATAAAAAACTTGAATTTTTTTTGATAGCTCAATTATTTGTTGTAGTGACGGACGGACAGTACTGAATACTATAGTCCTCCGCTTCGCGCTAACGCGGCGGCGGAGGACTAACAAATAGTGAATGGTAAAGGAAAATACTTATTATGGATGTTATTGTTCTTTATCATCTGTCAAGCTGTCAACAAAAAAAGTTGTATTGCTATTCCTTAAGTCATGCTTAAAATAAAAATGAACGATCCTTATGAGATTGTGCTGGGTAAGGCTTGATTGCAATATTATCATATCTAATATGCAATTATATTAGACTCTTTTTTGTTGAGTTACTTTGCTTACATAAACCATGCATGGCCGTTTTGATCCTGCACGACACCCTGTAGATTTCCGTGACACTCTGTAGATACTGACTGCCCTTCTCAGATTCCATCACTTCCTTCAAAACCTCCATACTTTGGATGTTATTTAGAATCTGATTGGCTTGTTTGATCATGGCCGCTGATTGGCTTAGGCATTTCTCCCAGGCATAAATGTGCTTTTCGTTATCCTGTTATAGAAAGAATTTTATTCATGATAAAATGAAGGAATCATACATAAGCGATTAGATACGAAGCGGTTTTATATAGAAAAACAAAAACTCTCAACAAAAGTTATGCGCCACTTTAATACTGTTGTCGCTGAAAAGAAGCATATGACTTTTGTTGAGTACCTTAAAAATATGGCGGCCATGCTTGCATTGAAAACTAACATCAACATTTTTACAATCCACAGATATTATTTTTGATTCACTAAATATCGTTATGGATATATATCATAAATATAAAGCATGTTCGAATCTGTTAACTGTAACTTCGATATCTATTTATAACTGCCAATAACAAAACATAGTAATTGCAACTCAATTACTGCATATGATAGTAATCGTCTTGACACCTCTACAAACTTTTAATACAATTTTACAAGACTATATCTTAAGCTGGTAAAATAAAGAAAGAGCAACATGATCAACTTAAATGGTTACGTACCTGAGGTTCGTTATCGAAGAGTGCGCTGTATCGATCACCAAAGGTAGGTGCTTCACCTCCCTGGGATAGGAGCTCACTGCCAACCTTGGTGTGGGGTTGTGCTATCGAAAAGAGATGTGAACAAGACTGTCCAAGGACAGTGTGCCACATCTTGCAGTGCTTCACTTTACTCTTATTACTTGACGCCGGGATTTTCGATAAGGAAACTGCCGGGGTAGAGCTTAAAATCCTCATTAAATACACAACAACATGCTAGAGAAAAAGTGAGATGGAGAGAGACCGGGAAAGAGAGACCCAGATCATGGTGGTCTTTTCAAAATATGACAATTTCAAGACATCTATAGGAGTAAACATAGGACGCATATTTTTGTGGCAAAATGCTCAACAGACCCTGTAACCTAAAACGCCAATTACAATTTACATGTATATAAACATTACGCACATCTAAAACACTCGTTCCAACTTATTACCCCTGATATATTTTCATACAACATGTTGTCTGATTAAACCCTGTAATTATCAATGGAAGACGACTGGCAAAGGCATACAAATTCAATGAGGCAGTACAAGCCAGACATCCCGAAAATGCTAATTAAATGTATTATTCAACTGGATATAAAACCCTAATGCAGTCACATTGGTAATGACGTAATAAATTCGTGTTATCTGCATATATGCAGCAGCTACAGGATCACGTGATATAAACAAACTACTAGAAACTTGTATTATCGCCAATACACACACAGGGCGAAAGTCGCATAAAAAAGCTTAAAATATGTTTTTATTTTTTATAAGCGCTTATATAAGCACAATTGCTCAAATAAGCACAACTGGAATGCACAAGGCCCTAAGGAACATGTTTAAAAAATCCGCATTCAAATCGGTTCACAACTGTCGGAGGAGTAGCGAATTTGTTAAAAGTTAACGAACTAAACAGATAAATATCTATATATATATATGACTAAATCAATAACACCAAGTGGTGGTACAATCCACGTCTTGCATAGCAAGCCGTGGCTAACAAGCGTTTTTATATTGGACAATTATATAGGGTGTGGCCACATTGGTCTAACTAAGGTTAAAACCATGCTTCACACAACTGAAGGTCGTAATGGCAATGAACTGTTGAGAGGCAACGTAAAGTTGAGATTAGTAATTCAGAGACTATGATCTTGAAGGAGATTTATTAAACCAAGTAAAAACTACGAATTCAGAAAATTTCCGTTTCCAAAACTTACTGTTCATATAACTGTGTACAATAAATGATTTATATCAGAATATAAATTAAAGAGCATTACCCGGAAAGGCGGTCTGTGGTTTATCCATTTGTTCCTTGCTGCTCTCATCTTCATTAGAGGCGGGAAGGTCTAAACTGGCAACCGATCTGAAGAAAACAACATTTATGCGCATCATAAACATAAAATATACAACAAATGTTGACTCATTAAAATGATTTACACATAATACACTAAATGATATCTTGTCATCTCATAAGTTACAGGTATAAGTTTCATTATAATTACAATTTCTTTGAGATATAAATAAGCTGAACAATTAAAGGCTTTCACCAATTTTCTGCGACAGAACAATCGGAGTGGTTTATGTATTTTCCTACATAGTGAAATATTAGGTTGCAAATTACAAATAGAGATAGTTATAATTATATTGAAAATTGTTTTTTTTTTCGAAGCAAATTATTCATATAAAGCCCAATAGTTACTTAGCATCCGGCGCCATTTTCTTTTTTGTCTCATTCAAATCGAGGCTGGCCACTGATTGGCTATCGGCATTACTGGGACTTCCGCTTTGTGAGTCGACGGTCGCTTTCAAATCTAAGCTCTTCATTGATTGGCTGTCTTCTTTTAGAGTGGAGCTTTTTGATTGGTTGCGCCAACCGGTGAATTCGTAGCTCGATGCTGATACGCTAGAGGTCATACCTGAACCAGAGCCTACAATGATATTGAAATCCGTTTGGCCAAGTTATCATGTATCATAATGGATGTTACGAAACAAAACAAGAACGTTTCCATTGTTTAGAATTGTTTGTAAAGTGAACTTAATATCCATCCCCTGTACATCAGGATCAAGCATGTGATCGAGATTGTTTTCCATTCATTTTGAATAATATATTAAGATGAAATTATGCTTACAAATGAAAAGAGGGCTCCATTTATACAGCTGACATTTGTGCCTATGAATCATATTATAATTCTCACCTGTCTTATTATTGGAATTTTCCATGACGTCATCAAATCCTCCATAGGGCGTGACCAATGAGGAGATGCCACTGGACTGTGTGTCAAGGTCAAATTCGGCCGCGTGACCTTGGAACGTGCCGAATTTATCGAAGGTCGAATGATGGGGATTTTCCACTGCGTTATCATCATCGTCTTCGGGAAAGTCCGGGATTTCCGGGGGTTCTGTGTCCAGGGGCGACATACCTATAGCATAAGGAAAATAACTTTTTTTATATGGATGTATATATTATATTGGTATAATACTGTAGATGGAAAATGGGCTTTATAGTTTGCAAAGATTTTAAACTGGAGTCAACGAAAAGTGCGTTATTGATGATATTTAATTTAATCTCTTTCGGTTTGAATCTGACTATTTCGATATAATATATTTATCATACTGATCTGTATTAAACGTTATATTTGAAGACCAAGGGGTTGGGCGGAATATGAAGTAAGCCGGTATGGCGGTGTTCAAAGCAGTTTACGTTTGCGTTTCTTGCCAATCACATATGTATTCCAATTTTACTTTGGATTGGGGGCTGTAAGAGGCAATGCAATTTTATGATAACACCTTATCTACTTTCAACAACATCAACATAACACTGCTCACCGATTGGTTGAGACGCTGCACGTGGCATATTGTGTGCAAACATCCCATAGGCCTTGCTTGGGTCCACCTTCATGCGAGACTCCGTCCCTTTCTCAGCTGGCTTGTCTCCGACCGTTTTGTCTGTGTGAATGAAAACAAATCATTTATTTCATCATTGCTTTAAATGGCAGTTGGTTTTGAACAAACAATGAAAGCCAATCAAGCCATACTCTGTTTTCCTTGATTACTAAAATATAGGTATGAAAGTACTGTATTAATTGCTAAGTTATCGGGAACTTATCCATTGATACTTGACTTCAATACTTGCTAAAAAGTCAATATTGTTTTATTTATGGTAGTAACATGTATTCAGTTTTAGCAAATATATGTAATATACCTGAGTTGCTATCGAATGCCTGGAAATCAGCAAACCCTTCACCATCTTTCTTCTCACTCGCTGCACTGGGGGCAGCAGCAAAATCCGCCCATCCTTCTTTCTGATTGGTCACTTCTTTGTCTGACGTCATAAACACAGGTTCTGATTGTGACGTCATAAATGCTGAATCTTTATTATTGGAACTACTTTTTGTTGCAAATGGCTCCCAATCATCGCCATCTTTCTTTTGATCATGTGACTCTTCAATTGGTTTTTCGGAGGAATCAGTTGCTTTTTTATCGACTGGTTTGTCACTAAACAGTGTCTGATCCATGATGAGCGCTTTAATGGCTGATAACTTATCGTCTCCTCCTTTTGCGGTTGAAGCACCTGTAGATGGCATTGGCTTGGCAATAAAATCTCCAAACTCATCCCCATTATCCGTTGTAAGCTTTCCTGCATCTGAATCAGATTCAAGTGGTTGTTTAGCGAATAAATCAAATGCATTATCCGGTTTCGCACCAGACGGTACACCTCCAGGTGGTGGTTTAACATCAAACGTGATACCACTTAGATTAGCTCCCTTCGATTTGTCATCAACACCACTTATGGTTGAGGGGCCGGTGATTGAAGAAAACGCATTCCACGAATCATCATTTCCAACATGGCCGCCATTGTCACGTGATGATGACATTTTGTTTTCTGAATTACCAGAAGTATCGCTAAACGAGGCAAAATCGGCGAATTCATCGTCTTCGGAGACTTTTGGTTGGGCTGGTTCTTGTTTATCCTTAGTGGTTTCTGTTCAAAAAGAAAAATAGAGGGTTTAATGATTGAAGGAGATAAATTGCTATCATTTGAAGATTCTCCGATCTATCAATATGGCAGAAATCGACGAAACCTTTGTTGTCGACCTTGGTTGAGTTGGTTGCCACTTATGTGATGTATTGAATTAAAAAAAAAACACCCATTGATAACCGTTAACGCGTTATGCACAGAACCCTTAAACTATCAATATAATTGTAAAGCACTTAGAAAAACAATATTTATATTACCTGGCACCTCCGCCCTAAGAGCCGCGTATTTGTCGTCACCAATCAGATCCGAGGCCGACGCTGCCATTGGCAACGAGGGCGGGGCTTGCTTGAAATCAGCAAAGTCATCTGACAAATTTGAAGATGATGTGATATATTTAAACATTAAAAGATATGTAAAAATCTATCCCATTAATGGCATTTGAAAAACGACAAGGTCAATACTCAGCTACAAAGTAGGCCTAAACTATGGAAACAGTTTTTGAACAAGTCTGCTAACACTGAGCCACGTTTGTATTCTCTAGCCATTTTTTGTTAAGCACAAATTCGGGTTATTTGTATTGGTCTTACGACTTTCAAGTTAATACGCTGTAATAATTCAGCGCTTACATCTTAAAGCAGCAGTCACATCTTGAAACACACACTCCTGAACATTGATTAAGGTTAAACGTAGCCATTTTACACAAAGAATGCCACAAACCATTTCCGCCATCTTTAAACGCCTGGAAGTCTGCAAAGTCATCTTGGGTGGGCGGAGCAACCTGTGCCGTTTGATTGACAGGTGATTTCGGATGATTGACAGCTGCTGCCCCGCGGGGGATGGGAGCCAGCATTGGGGGAGCAGGAGCAACGACTTGTGGTGCTGGTACTGTAATTAAATTGAATGAATTGTGTGTTACGTGATCGGAACAGTTTAATGTTTGAGTTCGTCGTCGGGACTGTTCGCTTTAACCATTTTCGGTTGATCCGATAGGATTTATAAATTGTAAATAGAGACCTTAGCTTCCAATTATGATCGGTTATAGCAATAATTTGATATAATCTTGTTTGGTTTAACGAGAGTCCACGGTAGACCACGGAATCGCGTTTATTGACTGTTAACAGTCGTACAGAAATTTTATATATCTATTTCATGAAAGTTGCATGGACAAATAAACGATATACATGTATTAAATACGTGTCACCGACCTGATGGTGTTGTTTTGGGGCCTTGAGGTCCCGGTGCCGATGTAGGGGCCGCTTCAGCAGGGGTTGGAGCGGTTGCACTTTGGCCCAGTTGTGGAATAGGAGGAAAGGGACAATGTTGAAGAATATCCAAGCTGTCGTCCTTCATCTTGTTCTATGGCAAAAAATTGAGACGTAATGTAAATTAATAATTGATAACTAACATTTAAACGGAATCTGATAAATACAAAAATATTTAGAAGACAAAAGATGGTCAGAGAAAGAGAGAGAGAGAGAGAGAGAGAGAGAGAGAGAGAGAGAGAGAGAGAGAGAGAGCGAGAGAGAGATGAGTGACATATACAGTATATATTACATATCTTATGCCTTATATAACCCTTCGTTTTTACATATAATAGCTTTATCGGTCTGCGAAAGCACTCAATCCTCACATGCGCAACAGCGATCATATCCAACAACAAAAATTGATTATACCCGTGTTGCAAAGCGACCACAGTGAACCAAGGACCGACTTCTCCAGACCACTCATATACGAAAAGAAAGAGAGAGCGAGATTGACAGAGAGAGAGAGAGACAGATATAGAGAGATAGATAGATAGAGAGAGGGAGAGAGAGAGGGAGGGAGAGAGTCATATAGTGAGAAAAAGTGATATTTATTTGAAGAGTACCTGTGCAACAGCGACCATAGCCAGTAACAGGAACAGCTCATGCCTAATGAGCTGACCGGGTGTCCGCGTGTTGCAAAGTGACCACAGCGACCCCAGGACCGACTTCTCTAGACCACTCCGTAGCAGGATCGGGTACAGGGCATTCGTGTCTATTTTGTTATCCCTGAAATTCATGTGTGTGATTTGTTTTACATACATGCATAAGCAAGGCATAAACATACAGTGTATATAATTCCCTTTTTGTTTGGAGTGGCCATGTACAGGGTTAATGGGTATGAATGGCTTCAATGTACTGAACGGCGAAATACATGTACCTAAGATTTGCGTTTTAAAATATTTAAATGTAACTCAATCACTCAAAAAATTACTCAAGGCACTCCAAAAAAAGGGAGAAACACATAAAAAGTAATCTGATTATAGTAAAGTTAGGTCCCCTTTTCCAACCAACTTCTTTTAAGTTCCAGGTTAAGCACTCCTTTATCATGACAAAGTGTATAAGTCACTTTCATAATCTCACCTGGTACACGCTTCAAGTACCATCAAGTACACATCAGGCATTGGGCACGTAGATCCTTCTTCGTACCATTTGACTGTAGGTACACCACCCTGCATGTGTTGGCTACTGACAGGTACTTGTTGGGTACTGACAGGCATGTGTTGGGTACTGACAGGTACTTGTTGGGTACTAACTGGCACATGTTGAGTACTGACGGGTACTTGCTGAATACGTCCAGGTACGTTTTGAGTACTACAAGGCACGTGTTGGATACTGACTGGCACGTGCTGGATACTGACGGGTACATGTTGGGTACTTATGGGTACTTGTGTTTGAAATTGCTGATTTGGTGGCGACGAAGCGATGAGAGAGGGTTGTAACTGTTGTGCAGTAGACGGCTGTTGATCTGTAAACAAAACCAAGCAAAATTTGAATTTGACTTAAAACTTACTTTTTTTACAATATGAAGCACGGAGGAAAAGGAAACGGTTCTTTTAAACATAGGCATCAGAGATTCAAAGCCCCCAGCCTAAGCAAAACATTCTTTAGCACGAATATATGTCGATTAAAAAAGCAGGTCAAAAGAAATATCTTTCTCACTGTCTTTCTCATAACGTCTTTCTCACAACGTATTTCTCACAACGTCTTTCTCATAACGTCGTGTTCACAACAAAAATTTGTCCACAGCGTCACGATATATAAATAATCTTTCTCTATGTTCTATGCTTAGACCGCCGCAAAAATACCTCAAAATATCTCAAATTCCTCTAAGTTCAGACCCCCGTAAACTCGACATTTTTGGCCGATTAACTGAAACCTCAACGTTGCACATCTGAAATATATATTCGTTCATTGTGTGAAGTTTCCGAACCATAGGTCAAAGGCTTCATACCAAAACGCCATGGACAAAGTGCTGTATAAATATCCCAAAATATCTCAAATTCGACTAAGTTCAGACCCCCTTATTTTTTTGGTCGATCAAACTAAGACCTCGACGTTGCACATCTACAATATATATATTGGTTCACTGTGTGAAGTTTCCGAAGCCTAGGACAAAGGCTTCAAACCAAAGTGCCGCGGACAAAGTGCTGTACAAATACCCCAAAATATGTCAAATTCGTCTAGGTTCAGACCCCCGTAATTTCGACAATTTTTGTTCGATCAAACTGAAACCTCGACGTTGCACATCTGCAATATATATTTGTTCATTATGTGAAATTTCAGAAGCCTAGGACAAAGGCTTCATACCAAAGTTCCGCGGAAAAACTATTGCATCTCAAATGTTAACAGACGGACGGACAGACGGACGGACAGACGGACTGGGGTATGGCAATAGCCCTCAGCCAAAGTGGTTGGCTGGGGGCTTAAAACACTTTGAAATTTTACTCTTAACTTTGAAATATGAAAATGAATAATGAAATATGAGGATTAAAGTTCAAAATATGAAAAACTGAGGGGCAGGATTAGATTGTTTGTTTGTAAACAAAACGTGCGTTTATAACTGCAAAATAAATATCACGTGTACCCAGTAAATAGCAACTATTAACGGAGGGAACTTAACTTCCTTTAGGAAACGAAAGACTAGCTTTGAAAGGTACATAAGGTTTATAATTACACTGAATATGTTTCAATAAATATTTAAAGTTCGTATTCTCATAAAATAGGCATACTTCTGAATGCACGGATATTCATGAGTAACTTAAACATACTCTTGCGAATAAATAATACAGGGAAAAAATATATTTGTACATGTATTACATTATTTTCTGCTATTCGATATATATTTTTGGTAGCAAATACCGGTAGTTTCACAGGTCTCGTATTTGAGTATAGACATGGATTTATAAAAATGAAGACATGATTTATAAAAATGAAGCTCCGAGAAGCGTCCCGTGTGGCCAGGCTATTATACATTTCTAAAAAAATATATTATATTTTATAATTGAGGTGTCATTCAGTAAAGTTTCTTCAAATAAATGCAAATACATGAATTAGTAATTGATGTGATATATTTGTGTAATTTGTGGATTTGTGTGATATTTGTAATATTTAGACATGCATAACCCTTAATATATATCATTGTAAAATATACGTGATATAGAATTAGTGTTTAAGGGAAAACATATTTGAGCAGTTTGAAAGCGATATACGTTAATAGCATACCATTAATGTGTGTTTTTTTTAAATGGAATTGATAACCATTTTTCCATTACCATCTATAACTATAATAATTAACAAGGGTGTGTTTACTACAGTAACTAGAAGCAATTCCAAGAAGATGAAATACAATGATATGAAACTTCTTAGGAAAATGCCCACGGCCCAACCATGTTATTTAAATTATGTGTCAGCCGAAATATTTCGAAAAAACCTTGGCAAAATATTTTCCACTTTATGAATTGAGACAAAGTCCCGCCCCACGGTTAAGTGTAGCCGAATATGGCCCATAAAGGCTCAAGTCAAAATATCTTATAAAGTTGCTTCTAAAATTACTTTTCGAGATAACAATTAACTTAAGTTTTATGTTTTACATTTTTAATATGCATAATGAATAAAGGAAAATCAAACGTTTCTAAATTATATGTTTAACCGGGGGACTTTATGTCATATGTTGGCAAAATCTGGACATTTTGTCCAGCGACTTTATATCCATGAATTTTTTATCAGAATTCGTGAAAACCTTATGGTCGGATTTTTTTTTTGGAGTTTTTGGACCATGTTGGTACAGAGACACATTGAATCAGTTATATTACATTAATCATCGTCATTATTACTACAAGCAATTATTCATACAATTAATGTCATATGACTAAAGGCTAAAATTGCAAGAGGTTGAAACTATTTATGAATGCTAAGACAAAGGTAGTTATAATGCGGTAATTATTTATAAAAAAAGGTGTACATGTGCAATTTCACGGATGCATGGTATATTTAATTTAAAACATGTTATCTTTATAAATTCGCATCCGCATTAGCCTAGTCTACATATCAAAAGGTAGTGCTTTACAAGTTGGGATAAACACAAATATTCATAATGCGTAAGAATATTACAACCCGGACATAAAACAGTAGATTAATCGACATCTGTACCCCACTTAACTGAACTATTTCAGACCGATAAAACCCTGGACCAATTATATGAAAATACGATAGAATTTATTAGGAATTTACGAGAAGGGACCTCAAATGATGTTCGGTTGGATCAATCATTTGCCCATTTTTTTTTATAAATTGCCCCTCCCCCTATTTTGACAAATTTCAAAAATATGCCATGGGGCAAACGATCAAATCATTTGAAATCAACGAAACAATTAAAATGTCTAGAATAATTTAACTTCATAACTGTTAGAAGCAACATTAAACTCGTTTCATTGCCCCCTTTACATTTTGAAGGCTGGCCCCTTAAACTAAGAGATAAATAAGGTAATATGTGTGTGATAGGTCTCAAAGGATTCGTCAATAGATCCATAAGTATCGACTTAGAAATGACTACAGGGAAATGGTAGCTGGCATTTATGTCTTTGAATGGGTTTAAGCTAGTCATTAGGCAAGGAAGGATATATCGCTTAGCCCAAGGACAGCAAAAACATATTTGACACGAATTTCGTCACGATATATTTTTATTATATTTCGGGAGGGGTCGAAGCCTGATTAATAGCCACGTCTATCGCAATAGTATTTTTTAAGAGTGAGAACAAAATAAGAATGGAACTAAAATGGATCTTGGTTAAAACGAACAAGGTGTAACAGAATCATTGCATTAAACAACTACGATTGCAATTCCCAGACTATGTTTTCTTTATTCATCTTACAGTCCGTGCAGAAAAAAGGGTTTAACCGAGTTGTTTTCATCGGTCCTAGTCAGCGTGTTCGACTTAACGAGGTTCTATTCTATATAAAACAGTTGAATTACCGCAATAAAGGTCGGGTAAAGAAAAGGTTCTTGTTAAAGGGATTGTGAAAATCTACCTCACAGATAATCGAAATAACAGTTTTTGCTACTTCTTATTTCAATAATTATTTTCAGGAATATGACCTCGAAAAACTTGCACAACTTCAACAACAACATAAAACATGTTTAAAAAATCTAAGCAGGGGTTTGCATCCCATCTTTTTTCCTTGGCAGTGCAACCCTTAATTTTATTGGTTCAATTTAATGCAGAACCACAACTATACAAAAATACAAATTACAGGTATGTAGTTAAGTTGCAAAATTGTCGTTCATTTGGTCTGTTTTCGACGAAATGATTACTGTTACTTCTACTGAAATGATCTTATACAATATCTGGGAAAACTTATTTAGGTGCTTTGGATATACTAATATACACAAATTTATTTTAAGTTAGAATATATTTTCGACATTTTCGATAATATTGTTA
>LQRL01138341.1:1238-18776 GCA_001703475.1 Hydroides elegans | reverse complement strand
TTTCCAGAAAAACAAAATTCCATGACATTTCCATGACATTCCATGACAAAAATATTTTTCCAGGTTTTCCAGGTTTTCCATGACATGTATGAACCCTGTACAGAACTTGTAATGCACTGTTGCGTTAAATCTACTATTTATAAATCTAAAGTTGTGTCTCGGTCTCGTCGCAATACCATCGTCAACCTACAGAGTCGGACCAGAGGACATGAAACTAGATTCCCACAGCCGTTCAAGCGAGTACAGGCACACAAACAATCATTTTCCTTCGGTCATACGGATCTGGAACATTTTACCGTCCGGTATCATAGGGCAAGCCATCCCTCGAAACTTCAAGGATGCCCTTAGCCGTGCCGCCCCCTTCAAGTAGATATCTTGCCGTTTCCGACCATTTTTAGTGACCACCGCTGCACAAATGTTTAAGTTCGTATTTCTGACAACTAGTGCGAGAATACACAACAACTGAGGGATGCACTACACGGCTAGATAGAGTGTTGAAAGTTTAAAAATACATAAATTTGATAATTTATATACTGATACGCTTTTTAAAGTCACAAGGGATAATTTGTGATGCATAGCAAGACCCCAACCGCAACCCTTAATCAAAGGGATATGGCCATCTCAAATTTCTAGTCAGTAAAAGATAGCGATGAAAGAGGGACATTTTAGTCATAAAATCTTCACATTCAAGGCTTTTACTTTGTAGGCTTTCGCCTTGAAACGCTCTAGTGCATACAAGCCCATTTATATGTATATTTGTTGCTTTAAATCCTCGTAATGACATCGACTTTCAAAGTCACTTTGAGAAGCGACGTTATGCGAATATACAGATATATAAATATCTTGCCTTGACTTGATGGTTGTTCAAAACTTGCAAAATATAATCCAGTCTTCGAGAAACACTATTCTTTGCCTCTTGGACGTCATCTTTACGACTATTTACAGTTATTGATATTCTGCACCTATCAGGAATAAGAGATATTTCTGCACTTGCAGACACTTGAATTTCATTTTCTCGAGTAGGTGGTGAACGTTTCGGTGGAGTTTCACTTGATTTCATGCTCATTTGATTTTTTATTTTGTTGTCCATAACTGGTAAAGGTATCTGTTCAGCTGTTCCCAATGCAGCATAGATTTTGGATGGTTGATAAGAAGACATTTGGCACTTTTATTTTAAATTTTCTAAAACAAGTTACAAGTTGCTAATGTATACTTCCGGTTGGTTAAGACTATCCGCATGCAAACTTTACAGCATGCCTTGATAACATACACTTAAATTTGCAATGGTTTGCAAATAATATTTTATTGCTTATGTATACTGGAGTATCCAGCTATTAATTCTATGCTATTCTGCTGGGAAATCATCCTTACTGACAGGTTCACGGAATAAAATAGATATAAAAAACACAATTTCATATTATATAACGAAATAAGGTCAATAGTATTAGTATAAACCCTTGAAGAGTACCTCACGAGCTGCTCCTCACAAAATGTGTTCTCCAGCAAGTCTCAGCTGGCTTGGAGATTTTGAGGAAATTCGATATAGCTTGGAGATTTAGAGATTTTGAGATTTCTTGGATAATTGCAGTTTGTCAAAACTGTCAAAACTTTATTTTAAATTATTTTATGTTGAACTGCTTGGGTACCATTTCAAATACTGCAAAATCGTCCAACAGCCATTTAGCATTCCTTAGAATCACACATGTGTCATAAAAGGACATTGAGTATGTTTTCTATTGTCTAAAGGATTAAAATCGAATGTATTTTGAAGTAAGGCTTGAAATGTAGATAAAGCTTTTTTAAAAACAACACCCTTGTCTAACGCGTGATTTCTCCAAATTGGTTGGTACTTCACACCCAAAATTATTCACATTGAAAGAAAAAAAATAACTAGCTTTAAATATAAGTTAACATGATTGACCTGTTCCATTCAATATTTATATTAAAAACTGAAGGGTGATCTATAGCCAATGTGTGGTACTTGGAGAGGCACGCTCCTCAAAGCTTGTCTTCGACCGTGGAATACATTTTAAATGGTTCAGGATTGTTTTATGATCCGAGTGTTATTTATCAATTAATTATCGTTTCTTTGTAATGCGCTATTGTTGAAATATAAGAGCGCTACAATATGTAATGAGTATATAAACATAAAACGGGTTAAAATGCATGATACATAGTTACACAGGTATAATACTGGAACGATAAACATGAATATATATGAAATTTTAATGTAAAATTAAATGAAATAGGCACTAAAATAGCTGTTTATCACAGTTTAAGGTACACTACATATATGCCCTAGAAAACTAATACGTTTAAAAAAAAACTTTTTAAAGCAATAATTGACTTTGAGTTTCTGATTTCAAGTAGAAGCTTATTCCATATGTGTGGAGCAGCAGCACTGAAGCTGCGATAACCAGCTGAATTTTCTGCCTAAACGGGACTCGGTGAGACAGTTTTGGTCGGACGATCCGAGTGTCCGTGTGGACTCATAGTGGGCCAACAAGGACCGGAAATAGTCCGGACTATCACCATGGAGAGATTTGAATACTACCGTTAGAACCTTGAACTATATGCACTATAGGAAGCCAATGTAAACTTTTTTTAACACTGGTGTAATATATTCGCTGCCCGGGGGTATAAGTCACTAGTCTTGCGGCTTCATTCATGACCTTTTGTAGCTTGTTTATTTGTTTCAGGGCATGTTTACGTACAATGAGCTACAGTAATCACACCTTGCAATGATGGTGGCGGGGACCAGCAGTTTGGCGTTGTATTTAGTCAGATATGGTCGCATTTGCCATAGAGCATGCACGTGAAACCGGCACGATTTCATGACGTCCTTGATCTGTTGTTTGAGGGATACAGAGATTTCGTACGGTTTGCGATGTATCAACGGTACTTTGTCCAACACGTAACTGGGTAACATCTGCTTTCATGCGGTAAGACTTTGAACCGACAACGAGGAGCTTGGTTTTGGATTCGTTGACCTTGAGCTTATTTTGATTCATCCATGTGAGTATGTAGCCTTAACTGGCTTCTATGTGCTCAATGGCCTTTCGAACGTCTGAACATGCAGGATCGAAGAACTTCTAGAACTGACTATCATCAGCATAAATGTGAAATAGAATCATGAGAAGGCGCGATAAGGTTTTGAGGGGTTTTGTGTACTGCGTGTATGCTTGAGGACCATTTTTACTACCCTGTGGTAGGCCACAAGTTAATGTTTTCATGGCACTATAACTGTTTCCTATACGCACCTGTGTACGCTCCGACAGGTAGGATTTGATCCATTGTAGGACAGAGTCACTATGCCTTGCAATACGTTGAGCGCTGAAGGAGGGTTTGATAGTCAACGGCATGGAAAGGGGCGGAAGGTTCGAGGAAAGCAATAGTGATGGCTTTATTGCGATCAGTGCTCTGAATGAAGCTGTTCGTAATGTAGATTAGAGCAGTCTTCGTACTATGATTCGATTTAAAGCCAGATTGATATGATTAATTCAGGTGATGTGTGCATTCTTATGTGCGTGAATAACCAGTTGATTGACCACTGCTTCTTCAATGAGCTTGGAGATAGACGGTAGGTTTGACACAGGACGCATGACTTTGGCTCTAGTGGTGGATTGGCTTTCATTAAGCGGGTGCTACGATTGTGTGTTTTAAGTTCTTTTGCATATTAGCACTTTTCAACATCATATTGATAATCAATTTAAGTCAGAATAGGCACCAATTCAGCCTCACATTCCTTCAACATTTGGGTTGGAATCGGGTCTAAAACGCATGTTTTTTTTGCAGCTGATTTCTTGACCATTTTCGAAACATAGGCGCTTGCTACGGACTGAAAGAACAGCAACGGCGACCTCGCAACTGTCTCATCAAAATCATGGCACCAAGTCTCGTCTGAATCACTAAAGGTTGCCCTTATTTTCTCGATTTTCGATATAGAAAATTCGTAAAGTTGATCGATAAAATACACTTTCAGGAGGTACTTGTATGTATTTTATAATATGCAACATAGTTTTGGTAACATGAAAAAGACAACTTTGATCGCGCTGATTTTCATTTATAACCTTTAAGAAATATGCAATTTTAGATGATCTGATCAAGGCTTTGAGTTCATCGCGGCATTTGATTAGAGAAATCAAGTCATGTTTAGATCGTGATATATGATATTTTTGCTGCAACGCACGTTTACGTTAGCGCTTAGAATGTGTTTCGCTAGAATACCATGGAATTTTCTTACTACCTTGACAGAAACGAAATCATAAACGTCATTAGCAGGGTTGCATACCAAAGTTGAGGAGAGTATATCTTGTTTATATCTGAGTTTATTTATCGGATTATTTGCGTTTTAGTCCTCAAAAACACCTTAGTATCCCCATAACATTTTGGCATAGGAACTTATGCATATCTGAACAGCCACAGAGCTTTCTTGGAGTTTTTTTTTCGTTCTCGAAATATTAATCAAAATGACAACTAAGGCTTTGTCTCACTAATCCAATACTGGGTGTCTTTCTGGATGCTAAATATAAAATGAATCTATCCATCGGATTAGGAGATATAGCACGTAAATACTTCACGTCAGTGAGACGAACTGTCCAGACATATCCAAATCCTATAGACCCAACTCGCCGGTTCTAACGTTGAAGCATGATGTATTTTGTTCCCTGGAAAATGAGATGAAAACTTTCCTGATTGCAGTATACCATATTGCAAAGAAGTAAGACGGGTATATAAATAAAATCAGGTCCTATTTTCACTATAATACTGTTAAACATATAGATTAAAAATCACATTTTGAAAATGTGATGCTATTTTGAAATATGTGTATAAACCTATCTTAATATTTGAATAGTGTTATCTTCATAATGGCTTCCCTGAAATCGTGCGGATGATTCACACGAAAACACGCCTCTTTCGCATTTTGTAGCACAATGAACTGCTGTATCGGTATTCAAACGCTCTGAGACATTATTTCTGCACTTTGTATTTTCGATAACCATATTATTTAGTCCAAACCGTGTTGATACTTGATAAATAAAATTGTTGGAATTTGAAAATTTGCGCCTCCGGCGCATGCGTTAAGGATTTGAATGAACATCGCACCCGAAAATTCGTTCACCCGCACGATCGATATTTTTGATGACGGTCGCCCAAGCGAAACCGTCGATTTTGGGGTCAGGAATGGAATACCTATGAAATATGCGCTCGCACCCTTGGCGCTCGCATTTACGATGAAAAGTTCAAACTCGAAAATCAGTGTACCCGCGCGATTGTTATTTTAGATGTCGGTCGCACAAGCGCAACCGTCAGTTTATTTCCTTATTTTTGGGATGGAATGCATAAAATATTTGCACTTCGTCCTCGGCGCTTGTGTTAAAGAATTGCATATCGCGCTAGTGTGTTTGACGGTCGTTCAAGCGCAACCATCGATTTTAGGGTCAGTTGCACCTCTTCCAATAGCGCCTGGGCTATCAGGGTCTATGGACGAGGGCACTCAACGATTTATTTTGTCTTCTTTCATCAAAATGTTTATTCTGAAGTTCCAAGCAAGAAACGCAAAAAAGCTATGGCAAGCAAACTTTCAATCTCCTACCAGAATAAAGATTTCAAGAAATCAATTGTGTATGAGGTTATTCTTTCACAGATTCGTTTACAGAGACTAAATTAAGATACAGGTGCGTTGGTTTATGTACTTAAAAACATAATCCGAGAGTAAATTAATCGTTTCGAAAAAAATCTTTGTTCTGTTCTGAAAAAGTTGCAAACAAGGAAGAGCTGCTACAAGAATAAACATTCACCCGAATAAATCGTTGAGTGCCCCTCTATGGACGTGTGTGACATGCTGATATGCTATATCAAACAATAAATGTGTGTCTTCTCCAACGCTCCTACCTTTTCTATAGTTGCTAGCTATATAACCATTTTTTGGATCCACATCTTGTCAGGACTTCATATTTACGTGTTATGTAATAAGGATGGCTTTAACATTTATCTTGTCGAGTGCGCTATGCTATCGCAATGTTAAGTCACGCGTAATCATGAATTCCAATAAAAACATTAGATCACAAAACGTGGATTTTCATAAGTATTTTCGCCCTATCTATATGTTTTTTTTTATATAAAAAAAGAAAACAAACATTTATATATTCAGGCCAATTGTATAATAGATAGAACGCAGCACAATAATTTTGAGTAATTAATGGCTTATTGAGGGGTTCCATCTATATATAATACGATGTTTTCCTGAAAAGACTGCAAAACAAACAAGTTCTCATTGAGCACTAAGTAAGAGGGACCATTTATCTATAAATATGTTCAATTGAAAATAAACACTGCGTTTTTTGTTTAATTATAAAAAGAAAACGTTGCTTCTTAAGCATATTTTGGTCGAAATGACACCTTCCGAGACCAGAATGAATAATAACCGAAAATCCGTAAATGACCGACAAACAACGTCTTTATTGTATTACCCATTCTTTTATGTCGATTGGGTTACGTTTCTTTGAAAATCCGGATCATCAAGACAAAACAGAAATTAGTTATTCTATTATTCTTGAACCGTGCAAAATGTGACCAGCAAGGTACATGTATAGTGAATAGGCACATTAGAGTAGCATAGAACATTCTTGAGTTTTAGAAAACGCCATATTTCGTACATGGACAAGAGATAATTGACATTTAAACACAATATTAATAAAATATAACACGGCGCTTGAAACTTTCATCCATTGAAAGTTGCATTTATTTCTGGATAAAATATAGATATCTCACTTAGTGTTCCGACTAAATTGCAGTGTTTCATTGAAAAAAGGGCGTATTGAGACACAAGTAACAATATGGTGACATCCAAATCTGATTTGAAAATTGCTGCAGAATATAACGGGACAATTTACAGTGATCGACATCAGCAATTCCGAAAAGGCAATGAAAAGCCTCCGAATTCTGAGTCGGAAAAGTCTGAAAGTGTATCGCGTACTCTTCGTACATTTGTGGAAACTACATCGCTTAAAGGCGTACCTAAAATATTCAAATCGAAGACAAAAATCCAAAGAGGGCTATGGGCCATCTGTCTGCTGATCGGACTTTCTATTGGGCTTTGGCAGATATCTCTCCTATTTTTACAATATGTTTCATACTCGACAGTTATAACGGTGGAAGAAATTCGAGATGAGGCACCGATATTTCCGGATATATCCATTTGTAATATCAACCCAACATCAAGTAATTTGTCAACGCCTTGGACATTTGATAACTTTTTGTATTACGTTGTTGCTGAAGTGGTTCCAGAGGTTTATACCAATACATCTAATCTTTGGCCTTCGAACGATATTGAGTATTATTTATATTGGGATATATTGAGTGCTGAGGGATACTTTCAAAATATGCCAACAAGCCAAGATGACGGTTTGGCACGTTATAGGCATACACTGATAAACAAATGTCTTTGGTCGCCCTGGGATTTCGAAAGTAGTACAGGGGATATTCGCTGTTACGACGATTTACAGAGATCCAATATAAAATATTTCTTTAGCAGCCAATATGGTCCATGTTTCACCATCAGGACGACATCCGAAGAACAAGCGAGTAAGATGGAGAAATTCAGCTCGTTTATATATTTGCAAGATATTGGCGGAGTTGATATATATGGTATAAAGCTGACGACGGACTGGTCGTACAGCGCGGGAATCAAGGTAATTCACAATATAATACCTTGACTTATATATAAAAAAGTATTTAGAATTAAGCATAACAAATAGATAACATTCATGATACTTCATTTTAATAATTATAAAGCTAATCATTATAAGCCTAGGAGAGTAGGTGACATATTAGATATCTTAAACAATGCCTAAAGCTGATAATAATATGCCATAATGTTAAAGACTACAAGATTATACATATTATCTTAACAATACTCATGAAAACACAGGTCTTGTATATTTCCATTTTTTGGAATAATCTCAATGATCTACACTTCCTTTGCGTAGGTACAAGTTCACCCACGTGGAACACTTCCGGACATGCGCAATGCACGCATCGCTGCACCCGGACAGGAAACAACGTTATGGGTTACCAAGACGACGCGCAGCCGCTTGAATAAACCCTATGGAGACTGCTATGAGGAGTCGAATCTCCCGGGCCATGAAAAATATAGGTATACTACACATACAATGTATATGCATGTTGCATTCTAATGCCAACGTGATTTGCTTTGCCGTTTTTTAAATATACGGATATTTAACAATTAGATTTTTACAATAAAGACGGCTGGGGCTCTGTTCCATGTAGTAAAGAATCAGAAAAGGCATATATGGACTAAATATATTTTTGCAAGTGCAACATGAAGCATATCGGATACACTGCGGATAAAATGCTGTACACTATATTCTAAGGGATGGGGATTTTTTTTCCAATGAAACTTACGTGCAATAGCAATGAATCAATAAAAATAAAAAGAAATGTATATAGGTTTTACATTTTTACTTTCAGTTTTATCCCAAGTTTGGCATCGGTTTCTGAAATGCAGCATTTGCGTATTATTTTTTTTACAGTTACCAGCAAAGGACATGCAACAGTCTTTGCTATCAGCAGGCCATGCTAGATGAGTGTGGTTGCCTGACGAATAAACACCTCTTCACGCCTAAAATGCGGAGGCAAAACAAGTTCTGTGGAGAAATTGACTATGACGACTTTAATGTGACATACGCTGCACGTCTTTGTGAATTGAGCGCATTAAAAGGTATACAGTATGTCTTAGGGTGCAGTCATCGGGCAGCGGCAAATTTGCCGCAGACCCCATAATTTGGTATAAATGATCTGCGGCGTGGCGGCGTGCAATTTGGTCTAAATGATCTGCGGCGTGGCGGCGTGCCGCTGCCCGATGACTGAACCCTTAAGCTTTTCTTTGGGACATGACATCGAGAGTAGAAGTCTATGTTTACAATTTGTGACTTTTTTTCAAAAAAGCTTTTCATCTGTACAAACGTTGTGTACGTTAATCCCATGAATTTCATTTTGACATTTTCAGGTAAGAAGTGTTCATGCAAACCAGCCTGTGACGAAATCATCTACACGAGCAGAATCGACCAAGCTCCCTGGCCGCACGAGAGCCACCATTGGGAATTCTACCACTGGCATATCTTGAATCACATTCCCGACGACGAACGCTTTAGTGCCTATGCCAATTTCACGACGCCTGAAGACTACATAGAAAGTGATATGATCAAGAGAAATTTCCTGCTGTTGAATGTGAATCTGGAAGATGATGGCTATACGAAAGTGTCGAATACGGAGAAGTTTCCGGTGATACCATTGGTTGGGTCACTTGGTGGTATTTTGAATCTCTGGATTGGGATCACCTTTGTGACGTTTATAGAGATAGCGGATTTGGTGTATCAGCTCATTGCTAATAAATGTAAAGCAAAAGATAAAAGTAGTGTGATCGAGCCAATATCAGAAGCTAAACTAAAACCATAGATTTGAGCATACGATTTGTATTCAACATCATATGGTAATAAGCAGAATTTGAATGAGATATAGTGTGAAATATTAATTGTTCAAGTCATGCAACTGAACGACACCATTACCTTCTTGGTCAAATAACTACATTTTCTAATAAAAAAATTTGATAACATTGTCGAGTAACAACATGTTTATTAAAATACGTTTGTCTAAGGATTGATATCAATAAATTATTTGTTTTTTTTTTCCTGTTTTTATTTTTTGCAAATATGATGTCAACGTTGCTCGATACGAATTTAGAATTTAAAAAAATGATATGATACTTGTAATTTGGGTGGCATTATTTTCCTAAGTAATTAAGTAAAGTTAAATGGGTGCTGGTCAACTCGCCAAAAAACCAACTCGCCAAAATTGCTTTGGTCAAGTCGCCAACTTATTTTGGTCAACTCGCCAAATTCCGTTTGTCAACTCGCCAAATTCCGTTGGTCAACTCGCCAAAAAAAATATTTTTTGAATGTTATAAATTTCCATTTATTTTAACATTTTTATCAAGTTTACCACTAATTAATGCTAAATTTTCCTCAAAGCGGATTAAGAGCTCTCATCTGCTAATCACATTTGGCCTGAAACAGAGAGGATTATGTCGTGAGGGTACATGTATATGAGTCGAGCACACTGTACTCTGTAGATCCAGCACACTGTAGATCCAGAGCACAGGTTATCCTTTTCTATTAAAAGGACGTATAAGATCGGCACTTTCATACGGTAAACGGAATAACAAAATAATAATGAATATTACCTTCAAATTAAATTATAAGACTTATCAATAATAAGAAAACAACTTTTTTTTTACAAACTTTTAACAAAGTATATAGATAAGGCCCGTCATATTGAATCTGATTATTTTAGCGTTAGCGCAAAATTAATAAATAAAATCGACCCTGATTCCTCTTGCAAATCACTTATTATACTTGTTCAAACAAACTGTGGTTCAATTAATGGAAATGAATATATTATAAAATTTGGCGAGTTGACCAACGCTTTTTGGCGAGTTGACCAAAATTTGGCGAGTTGGTTTTTTGGCGACTTGGAATTTGGCGAGTTGGTTATTTGGCGAGTTGGTTTTTTGGCGAGTTGACTATTACCCAGTTAAATAACATATTTATTAATTAACGGATTTGAAAGTTTAGATAAATTATGCTTTGGAAATACAATAAGTACATTAAAATAATCATTTAAGCAATGAAATAGCACATTTGTTTACAAATGGATTGTGTGTAGTTGTTTAGAAATATCTCATCTTGAAGTTTTATCATATTCACTATAAATGTTTGTGTAATTATTGATTATTGGAAAATAAATTCGAATATTTTTCTCATGTATTCTTCTCTCTCTGGGTTTCTGGGTGTAGCCATACCGCATTTTTAAACTCACCCCCCCCTTTCATTCATCTTAGATTAAATGAACAATTAGGGGAGGGGTACTTTTAGATAAGTAAAAACGTTTACTGGAAAACATGCCTTTAACAACATGTAAACTTATTATTGATATTGTTTCGCATTGTGTACTCGCGCATTACTGATAAACATGTTGTCGTTATTGATGTCCCAAATGCTATTCCTTTTAGTGATGTTCCTATAAATTCATGTACATATGTGTGAAATTATACACCAACTCAAATTTATGGGTGATTTATGGTTTTAACCAATATGTAATAGCGATTAATTAGGCCTATTACATTACAATAAATAAGTTATGTTATCTAATGATACTATAAGTATATGATATAAAAAGTACATTGGAAACAATATCTGGTGGAAATACACTGAATACTGCAGGTCCTGTGTATTTCTAACAAAATTAGTTTTAATGTATGATAAGGTAATGATATATGTGACAAAAGTACATTATTCTTTGATATCATTTGCCATTTTTCACTGGCAATAAAGCAATTATACTTGAAATATATGTTTGATAAGACTAAATCTTAGATAAATTCTCAAATTTCTGAACAACAAACTTTGGTTCATAATATTTTAACATCGATTGACAACTCCATCCCGATAATACAAATAGTGGTACTTTGCCGGAATATATTATTAAGATTTTAAAACAACATAATTTACCAAATTTGAGGTTTTGTCGATGGCATATAACCTTTATTAAAGTATAAATTATATTATTGGTTTATAATAAATTTGAGGTTTTATAGATGACATATAAGCTTTTATAATAGTCGAAATTATACTATTGGTTTATAATAATTTGTTCTACCATAAATAGTTTATTGTGCAAATATGGTGTCACGCTGATGAATGCTGGGATCAATAATCAGGTCCGACAACTAACTAATAATGAGGCAATCGCAAAACCTCACACCATATACAATAAAATCGTTTTCAAATGCTATTTTTATGAGACTTCACTACAAATAATATATTAACAAATACAAAGTGTATATGTCGGTAAAGGCGTGGTGATTGTCCATTGCCCTGATAAATGTTTAAAGAGCTCATGTATCCAGTCTCATTGAGACAAAGCCAATCCCATCAGTCTTCTTATAACTTTAATCTGAAATGAAAATAAAAATGGTTCACTTGGTATAATAGAATCTACTTCTATACACTATGCCGTGGTATGGCGTTTTGTGACTTTTGATCAGTGTTTTGATTTTGACCCTGTGTGCTTTAGCTGGTTTTAATTCACATTTAATGTTTTTTTTTTTTCAATTTAGCAAAAACAATTAGAAAGTACTAACGATATACTAATCGTTTATTATATAAAGGCGTGTTCACACAAAACAAAATCCAGAAAATTTCCTACTTTTTTCTTTTGAATGTGTTCACGCAAAATTCGAGCTTTAAAAAGTGTTCATGCAGTTTCGATCTTTTTTAGGCTGAATTAGATTTAAAGAGGAATCAAGACATACGTTCATACAAATGTGTACAAGAATATGTTTGTCTCTTTTAAAAGTATCACGATATAAAATAACCTTAAATTATATGAACGTGTTGGTTTTCAACCTTTTTTATTTTAATCGCTGGCTTTTTTAATCCCAAGTGTTTCTAAGTAACGTTCGATCCATAAGTTTTTATATCACCAGAATCATAAGGATATGGTTTCAACCTAACGTAAACCAAAAAGATGTTCCGTTGCTTTATCGCTTAACGTTGGTGTCTTCTTCTCTGCCATTTTGTATATTAAAACACGACATGTGTTTGCCATAGTTAAATTTTCCAGTATCAAATAATCATACTATCTATTTGACCTAGAAGTCAAATCCTAGTAGTCTATAGTTTTCAATATATTTATTATGATGTGTGGAAAGCGGTTGACTCTATTATTGTTGAGTGTGAATTGAATCTCCTTATCACAATGATTGGAAGTCGATCTATATAGAAAACAACTATGTTCACAATATAAAGCAATGGAAAAAGCAGGCTATAAGGTAAAATCAGTTCAAAGTATGAATTGAAACAAAAATCAAGATTCAAGCCATAGACAGTAGAATTCTATATTTTTTTCAAGAATAAACCTGCTCGCTTTTTAAAAATAGTTAGATTTTATAGGGGTTAAGGTATGTTTATGATTTTTCGCAGCGGTTTTTTGTGTTTATGATTTTCCGCTGCGGTTTTTGTGTTTATGATTTTTCGCCGCGATTTTAATATTCATAACCACAAGCCTTGCGAAAACACAAACTGGTGATATTTTATATTGACTTTTATATCGAAATCTCGTCGAAGTGAATAGGTAATGCTATTTTGTTAGCAACAGCAAAGGCTAATTGGAATAACTACTCAATGAAACCATATGAGATAGTAGTTATGGATAGAATCGCTCCAATGATTTAATTTGAAATGAAGTGCCTTCCCAAATACATACAAGCATGACATATGCATACAATTATACAAGCATGTACTTTCATTTCAGTTTGTAAAAATATTTAAATGTTGCAATATCACAATATTCTATGCAAAATAATACGAACAAAACGGTTGCATTGATTATCTAAGACTCGGTATATCACATATCAAAAGGGCTCCTATAAATTATTTTGAAAAGAAATATTAGATCACATATTTAATTGTTACTTTTATATCTTCATGATTGACATGTTTGGATTATTGAAATGCAATCCAAGAATAGTTTTCTCAAGATAGTTTATATGTATTTATAAGTAAATATATCAATGGGTATTCCGTTTCGGGCAGAGAATTCTCACTACTTTCCAAACATTGGAAAAAATCCCAAACAATAAAAATCGCAGAGAATCGCTGCGGCAAAAAAATCATGAACACAACGAGCGGAAATGCAAAAGATCAAATTTTGTAAGAAAATTCGTTTTTAAAGCACTTCATTATATTTAAAAGATGATTAAATCGAAGTACATATACCTTGATATATATACTTTAATATAAAACCACACTCAAAATATAATCTTTGGAAATCACCTAACTTTTGACCAGAACAGAATTATCTCGAGTGTCGCGTTTTCGCCAGGGTTTTTTACTGACGCGGCAAAGTGATTTCGGGAAAAAGGTATAAAAATGTTATTTTTCTGTACAATTTTGTGGATTTTTTTAGTTTAGTACATGTATTGGTAAACCAGATACCCATAGAAACCACTCAAAACTGCTAATGAACACATAAATTATATGAGCATTTTAGTATTCAAAACTGGTTTTCCGCGCGAAAAATCATAAACGTACCCTTATTTGCGTGAACAGAAGGGATTAACTACTATGTTTTTATACAAATGTCGCTTTTGGAAAATAGCACGTAATTTGTGTTTTAAGCTCCTTTTAAAAGTGCATGAACACTCGGACTGCCTCTAAATCGTGATTTATTATGAGGCAAAAACGAGGTATGTTTCATGCCAAATTTTACGGAAAAATCTATTTTTAAGCTTTGATTTAATGTAGAAATGAGATATTTTTTATATATTTGGCATACAATTTTCCTAAACTTTATGTATGCCAAAATTCAGCACAAAATAACACATTTTAGAAATTCAATATCGCGCGAAAATTGGTTTGGGTTTTGAACTCATGGTTTCGTGTTTTTTTTTAATTTCTACACTGCGTGAACACGCCTTAAGATAACAAAAATTGGTAGTACCGTATGTTGAGCTCAGAATATTTCAAAAATGATATTAGATTCTTTTGATGCATAGAATATATAACATGAACAAGTAAAAACAACTCATTCTTATCAATTAAGTTATGATCATAAATAATTTTATTGTTTAAAGAAAACAAATATACTCGCAACTAACGGTCTCATTGAATGTATACATATATATGTATAGGCCAATAACCTAAATATTTAACCAAAAATTATTAATTAAATCTATCTTAATATATATTCAGGGGGGATTAAACCAAACTCGAACCTTACTTTTCAATTACATGTATAATATCATATTGATCTACCTACTGGTGCATACTTTATTTCCTGATACCATGTCACCCTGTTGAACCATCACATGGTGTTGGCCACTTCGGCCGTAACACTGGTGTCTCCATTCTGGCTGTGAAAAACTGCTAAGATGGAGTGCAAAAGCTTCGCAACCCAATGTTTGTTGACACATATCAGCACAACGGTCAACCTGTGTATCGGCATATTCTCCGAAATACCAATAGGTTGGTGAATTATGCGAGCGAGGTCCTTGCGTTATAACGCCATAGACTGCGTTAAAGCCGTGAACTATATCCATGAAGCAATAATCTATAAGTACGAATGAAAATTTCTTGACAGTACCAGATAAAATGGATGTAGTGAAATGTATTCGGTTGGGTCAATAATTGTCAACAAATATTGACAGCAATCTCTTTAATTTAATAAGGTGTCTTATAAGCTGTCCTAAAATGGCCGATTACGTCAATGATAATTGATAATAATTGACCGATATTAAATATCAAAGAATGTGTGTTGTCCTAAGTCTTTTGTTATGAGATGAAAATTCTAAAGTAAAAAGGTCATCTTTAAGATATATCCCGTGATTTATCATTTATCGTTAGTATATCAGTCAAGAAAAAATGTGAGATTCGAACAAAGAAATATTTGATGAGTTTTAAATTCAAAGATTTTATCAAGTTGTTTCATAAACAATCTATATATATGAATTGATCATTTGGTACAATTTCAATTTTGATAGTAGTAATCCTACGATTCTAAATTATTTCAATATTGATGGTTGTAAGCCTATGCTTTTAAAGCTATCTAAATTATACAATTATAGAATTTTACATGAAATATTCAAATATTTATTATTGCATATATTTTAGAGGTTGTTCGGCAGAGTAATACCTTCGCAATTAATTCCTTCGAATCCTTGGTCACAATTACAAAGATATCCATTGACACTATCGATGCACCGTCCATGTACGCAGGGTGAAGACTCACATTCATCAATTTGTTCTTTAAATAATATTTTTAAAAAGTATATATATATCTACAATTTAATATTCCATGAAATATTGAAATATTTAATATTGCATGTATTTTAAAATGACTCTTAAGAGGTTGTTTATGCAGAGTATTACCTTCACAATTAATTCCTTCGAATCCTTGGTCACAATTACACAGATATCCATTGACGCTATCAATGCACCGTCCATGTACGCAGGGTGAAGACTCACATTCATCAATTTGTTCTTAAAATAATATATAATAAACATATATAAGTCGATTTAGAGTTTCTCGGGGTTGAGTAATCAATCGGTATGGTATAAGCATATACGGAAAATCCATTGAAGAAATTTAAATCGATTTTTTTTTTATGGAAAAGGAACGCGATTGACCCATCAAAATAGATAAAAATTATTGCTATGCAATGCATATTTCAAGATATAAGTCGAACTTATATCTAAGTATACATGCAATAGGCTTTTAGCTTTTTAGCCCAACTACTCGTTTCTAAATTAACATTTTACCACATTCCGAATAACTCCTAAATAGCTTATTGTTCCTCATGTATTTGCAGGATGAATTATTTTCGGCTTCGATTCGATAGCAATTATTTGAATTGTTCACAATATTGCTTTTTCAACTGCTTATCGAACTGTTTTTTTTTAAATAATTATAAAGCATCAAAGGAATTGTTATATTATTCAATGATAGATTCTTAACAATTAACCCTCAAGTCCTTTTGATGAAAGTACAATGATCATATCTTATAACACAGAATATGTTATGATAAAAAATATGTTGTATGACATTAGAATTTGCAAATATATTTGATTTCAAAGACAATTTGCAAATAATTAAACAATAATAACCACAGAATATCGTATGAAATCAAAACAAAATAAATCGATCTCATACCCTAAGTAGACGCCCAAAAATCATAAACAAATAATAATAATAATAATAGATTGTTTTACTAAAAGGTTAGATACGTATAGATCCATATAAATTTTTCGGCGACTTACCGTTACAATTGCTTCCCAAAAAACCTTCATCGCAGTTACAAATATATTCGTTTACACAGTCAATGCATAATCCATGTACGCAGGGTGAAGAATCGCATTCATTAATTTGTTCTTCAATGAAAAACATAACATGCATTGGTCATATTTTTAAAGAACAAATCAAAACCAATTTTTTGAAGTTGGTTTAATATGACTCATGTTGGTATGAAAAGAACTCGTTGCAATTTAAAGTGATGAAATATTATGTATTGAAGTCAAAATATTATTGTTTGTTTGCCATCTAGGAAAGCCCGAAAAAAGTTGCCAGCAAAACGTTGCCAGCATGAATAGATACTCTTTGATGTTTCATGTCCCTCTTAAAATTCCTAAAATTAGTATATTTCCATGTTTCAAAACTAATTTGCTCATTACACAGCATATTAAACGTAAACATTCCTTCTTTGGAACTAATTTCATGAATTAAAATAAAGATAAAATTTTCATTTGTTTTGTTCTGTGAAATACCAGCAAGGAAGAATTCCAAGCCGAATAGATATTTCACCGAATAAATCGTTAGGTACTCCTGTTTAAGTGACACGGAGCGATAGCGATTCTTATCCTTATATGTCCTTTATTCCGAAATTCAATAGACCATATAAGG